>JBBKCR010076335.1:0-25005 GCA_037577295.1 Ladigesia roloffi | reverse complement strand
CACACGCCGCTCCCCGGTACCGTCTCCACACGCCGCTCCCCGGTACCATCTCCACACGCCGCTCCCCGGTACCATCTATATGTGTGTGTGTATGTCCGGACTTTTTTTGTGAAGTCATCACGATATACCATCTTTTCAAAAACGTGCGGTGATCATGTTTAGGCCTATTTTTCATGCTTCGCTACATGAGTTTTCACTGTTTTTGCCTCCAGTTCATGCGACATTGTCTTCTGTTGTAGCCAATGAATGATCAATTGTATTGAAAATATACTCCACATTTCCCACTAATATTATAATTAAAATGAGTTGATTCCTCATAGTGTTTTTTTACACCATTTGAAGTCCCTAACCCTAAACCAACCCGGACAGTCACCAGTTAGCGCCATTACTGGTGCTATTACTCAGTGAGGTCGGAAACATCCGAAAAACGATCGAGGAATGATGTTTTTCCCATTAACAGCAACTTATAAAAGTAATCTTTTGCACTCAAGGCATGTTCAACATTAAAATGAGTAGAAACCTCCACATATTTATCCTGCTGTATCTGGAATACTCCAACACACTTGCCCACACCTCCAATAACCCCTTTCTTAGTGGAGACTGGCACTGTAGTGACCTTTTAACATGTATTTAAAATAAATTTGAGAAAAAACTATGCAAGACCGATACAAATAATTGAAAATGTTACATATGTTACAAACATACATTTGAACATCGCATTCCAACATTTTAATGGTAGCATATTTTCACTAAAATGGTTTTGACCTTCAGTTCGTTAGCCCACTGTTAACAGTAAGAGATTGCTACTTTGACAAACTGCCACCTTACACTTGTTAGACGGGGAGGAAGAAGTAATTGATTGCACTTCTTGGCCAGGCGTGTGCGACCCTTAATTGAGGGCATTTGGTTTTGCAACTGTCCCACAGGTTGGGCATGCTGAGCTTGATGCTGTTTTTTAGCCAACATTGCAAGCCATTAGAAAATCAAACGAAATATAAAGTGACAGTATTTGTCACACTTGAACACAATCCCGCATACAGTATTCAGTATTCTTTCTCTGCTTTAACCCCGCAGCGGGCAGCCAGGGACACAGCGCCCAGGGAGCAGTGTGTTGGGGCGGGGAGCAGTGTGTGGGGGCGGGGATCTCGCTCCAGTGGACCTCAGCAGTGCTGGGATTCAAGCCTTCTTATTGGTGGAAGAGCGTCCTAAACACTAAACCACCTGCTGCCCAGAAGGCATTACAGCAGAGTAAAGCTAGACTGTTGTCTAGTCATAAAAACTCCCACGCTTACTTAACTGCACAAATTAACGGTGCAAAATTCGTAGTTTGTTTTCCATATTTTTTATTTTAAAATGGTCTATAGCATGTTGGCCTAGTGCTGGAATGTGGGCTCAGGTAGAGGTCTGCATTCCCGCGGCGCTCCCACGGGACCCGACCAGATTTTTTGCTACGCGGGAATAAATTTACAAACAAAACGCGGTAGCGGTCGGTAACTCTGGTGTAATTTGGACGGGAGCGTGCGGTCTAATAATCTACTTACGACCGACGTCCTTTCTGAACAGCATATCTGCGCTTTACTCTTATCCAGCACCTGTACAGGCGGCGCTCGGGACTGTAACGCACACGCTGCACGCATGGACTGCATCACGCATTTTATAGGCATGGTCTGAACACGCAGGATTAGCATAACGGTCATCAAAGCGGTCTGTACTGAGGACGGCAGAGCAAAGTGTGGATGTGCTGTCCTTGAAGGACGATCAGCTTGGACTAGAAAATGCTCAGTTTACTGTTAAGAAACCCACATCAGGCAAGTCTGATGTACAGGAACAGATACAAATTTAGCGGGAACGGTCGGGTCAGGAAGAAAATTATTCTAAGCGGGCAGCGGGAGAACAAAGAGTGAATATATAGCGGGAGGTACATAGGCTCAGGTACATTTTACGTATTTCATGTTTTAGCAGATCAAATGTTTCAAACCAAGCAGTTTTTTTTTTTTTAATCTGTAATATTTTTGCCACTGTTTTTGTGGCTAAATGGAAGAAAGTCCATTTAGTTTTTGTGGCTAAATGGCTGAAGTCTTCGTTGATTCCGACCTTAGTCGACCCACATTGTGCTTCCATTATGCCTCCTGGCATCCCAGATATTCCCACGCAACGCAAACATCGCCTACCAGGTCGGGTCGTCTACCACATATGTTGTTCCCTACATTAAAACAAACTGAAAAATGTATTCAAGACAAGTGTATGCTCTGTGGGAGTCCAGATTGATGTGCTTGTGTAGGAATTTAAAAGGTATGGAATGATTTCTTTTATTCCAGAGTATGTTGATAAGGTAGCTCAGTGGGTAGGGCACTTGCCTCTGGACTATGAGCTCATGGGTTTGAATCCTACCTTCAGCAGCACCACTGGGTCCCTGAGCAAGACCCTTAATCCCCAGTTGCTCCAGGGAGACTGCCCCCTGTAGGTAGGGAATGGAAGTCTCTTTGGATAAAGGCATCTTCCGTAAATGTAAATGATAATATGATAACTCACTTTCTGAGTTCTAATCACATGATTAATTTGCTATAACTGTAAATGTAATTCTATTGAACATTAACGAAGACACATGTTCTGCTTCAGATTAAATTAAACTTTGAAATATAGTTTCAATATTAGTCAACCAAGTTAAATTGTATTACAAATTAATTTAACTTTAGTTTAAAGAATAAGAAAAGAATAAGAATAAGAATACTAAATATAATCTGAATGAAATAAAGATTTGCTGAAATAAGAAAAATACAAAAAATGTATAGTTATTGCACAATTAGTAGTGCCATCTAGAGTATATTTTCTCAAATTATTGATTGCCTTATTTGCTAGCATTTTTTTTAATGTACTGCATTCCTTTCGCTTACCTTTACCAGCCAGACTGACCCTACAGTTTAATTGCGTTTCTTTGTGGGCTGAAGTTCTCCCCTTCTGGCACGTACACAGATAATGGATGCTACTTAATTGGCCAGGTTTTGATTGCTCCCCCTCTGCCTTCTGTCCCGGTGATTGAAACATCCGCAGATACAAAACCTGAACAGGAACTCTGCAGCCTCCGATCTGCAGGAGGTCTCTCCCGTGCTGAGACTGGGCGAGGGGGACAAAAGATTCACTCCGAGCGACGCCGAGGTTGTCGGAGTGGATTTGGAGTGTCATCAGTCAGCGGCCAGGTGCCTCTGCCAGAGTATACTTGGTCTTGGCGGGAAGCAATAATCAACAGGATTCCCATCAAAAACCCGCTGGAGCGCTGGAGCCACAAGCCCCGTAGAGGACATGACATGACCGGACACGCTAGAAATGATGAACTTTTCTATTTCACGATAAAAAAGAAAAATCCAATTCGCCTCTCCCCTCTGGGAAGCTTTCGATCCCCGGCTGATTCGGTGGAAAAACCGCGGCGATCCAGGGGCCAAAAGTATCTTTTTTCCACTGCACGGCTTTCAGACCTACAAATGTTCCCGATTTGAGCTTTTTCTCCTGGTTTGGAGCTCGGGCAGAAGAAACTGACGTGACGAAGGGAAAGTTACAGATGGATCTGAGTTACAGAGATCCATCCCAGTGGAGTCCTGCGGTGTGAGACGGTCAGCGGTGCAACTGACCAAGTGATTGGAGGCTACAGGCAGGAGAATAAAGAAATAAAGAAAAGCTAGAAAAGACTTTATTTATTACATCTGTGCCCTTCACTATACGATCAGTAAAAGATTAAGAAAACTATTAAGCCAGCGAGTCTTAAAATCAATTTTAACGCCTACCTTAGTCACTAGGTTCAATACGGCTAGCGGAATGGCTACATTCATCAAGGCACAGGTTTCAGCTTTGGCAGTGGCATGCTTTTTCCAAACTGCAGATTAAATACCGCTCTAGTAAATGGAAACTGCAACTCAGCAGGGATGATACACTGTCAAACAGCAGGTTGCGCACTCACAATATCCAGTTTGTATGAATAATTTGAATAATATTCACAGTCTAAATGCAAATTGCATTTTTGTGTCCATTATTTTGACTTCACGTTGATGTTTTAGCTATGAACAGTACAGGGTTGCTTGGTAAAAGACTTTGATTGATGGTAATTGTATCACTTATTGCAAGACAAGATGCTGTAAGATAAAATGTAACTTTAAAATCAGATCTCATCTAGGAATAACAGCCTGATAACTACGAGGATAATGTGGCGTACTAGTAAAGGGAACTTTCATGCCACCAATTAGCACTTCCAATGCACTGACTGTTATATCTCCCTTCTACATTATTTGAGAGTCAACAATCCTTCACATTGTTTGAACATTTCTTGAGGACTCTTCTGGTAGTGACTTGGAAGGTGAAATTAAAATGTTAAAAAAAATCTGCAAAATTGCCATACAGACTCGATTCAAATGTATTTCTTGGGGGGGGGGAAGAATTAAAATAAAGAAAACTAAAGGGAAATTAAAAGGGATATTTACTGTGAAATAAGGTTATGTACAATTTAAATGATAATCTCACCAGTGTATGTGATGCAGTAACAAATTATTCCTAAATAAAATAGTGAAACTATACAATTTTGTATACAAGGCTCGTAGCAATTTTAGAATTGTAGACTGTTGTTGCCGAAGTGCATGGGAAGCTAATCCAAGCTATTTTTGAGCAGGAACATATTGTGCTTATATACTATTTTTTGAGATTCTATTCAATCCAGGTCTGTTTTATTCATTATTGTGTGTTTTTTCTCTCTAAATACACAAAACAAGTATCTTGTACATAATAAATAAAGGCCAGGCCTTGGTTATCTTTTAAAATATTTGATTGTAGTTATGTATTTGCCCTAATATGTACAGTGTATTTTGACAAGCCTAGAGCTAATTTAAGTGTGTGGCTTTGTCCTGTTTTTTTTTTTTCCCCTCCATTTTGCCGCCCGTCAGCCGTGTCATTGTTAATTCTGTGGCCACAGAGCGGGATAATGGAATTTTTCTGTTTTGATTTTGAAAGTGTCGAATGGACTCATTTCAGATGGAATGAAACCCATCAGTGGAGGGAAATACCTGTCAGCAGACAGGGATGCTGAAGAGCCTGCGTGACAGATGGGCTCCTAATGGCTCCTTTTGTTTTTCCACCTAAGAGCGAGGGAAGAGTTCGGGTAGAAAGTGATGACACACTTTCACTTTTTGCAATTTTATTGCAGTTTGTATCGCAACTGAACTACAAGAGATGGCGTGTAATGGGGCAAGCTATCAGGGTTCGCTCCAACAGCAGTTCAGCATTCAACATCAGCGTTCCTTCTGACACGAATGGTTGGTACTGCTGGGTACTAACACCTCCCTCTGCAAATGGGAGACCTCAATCAGGGAGGATTGGAAGCAACTTCTTCAGCATCCCCATCCTGACCACAGGGCCCCACTAGGGCTGTGTCCTCAGACCCCTGCATGGGGCATCTCTGAATATGGACAAAAGTAAAGGGCTGGTTGCTTTAATGTTTACAGCATTGACAGAACAGCAGTGTTCCAAGTTTTTGTGTCAGAAATATATTTATTTGAGCTGTAACGATACACTGAACCCACGATTCGGTTCGTTTCACGATTTTTGAGTCACGATTCGGTTCGATTAATTTGCGGTGGAGGAGAGGAAAAGTTCTGAGGCGCCATTTTATTTGGAGACACCTTACCTTTACCACTAAATTATAAACCAATGTTGGCTTAAATACTGCTTCCTTTCCATTCATACTGAGAGTCGAGGAGTGGAGTTGGAGGAGTCGACTAGTCTCTCTTGGTTCACACCTCCAATCAAACAAAAGAAACTCCGCCCATCTGACCGGAGCAACAAAACTCGCTCAAAACCAGGCGGAGCTAGAATTTTTTACAGGGGGGGCCACTGCTATTTCAGGGGGTCCACACACACACACACACAGACACACACTGTACTCAAAGTTGAAATAATAACTAAGCGGGCGGCTCTCGATAGTCTGAGAGGCGGACCACCGGAGACCGGGACCCGTAACATCACCGAGACCACTAGAGCAGCGCTCCGGCCAGATTCAGTTTCAGGTTTTATTTGTCACATACAGTGTCACACACAGTACAACATGCAGGGAAATGCTTACTGCAACATGAAAAACTGTAAAGAAAAACAATAAAAACGGTCTGAAAGCCAACAGCATCAGGAACTGCTGGGGTGACGCCCCTCTGGCTCCGCCCCTGCTCAAAACAAAATAAAAACAATCACACAGAGACTCCAGCGCAATTTTATCACAACCCAGCCAGCTTATGCACACATTTAGCCCAGTGTCATAACTTACATGTACTCACAGCCATTCAATTCAGCAAACAAAGGGTCCCTCCATGCTTCGTATGTTTGTAAACTGGTGGGAGGGCTCTCTGAAACCCTTAGACCCTCCGCTATTGGTTAAAGAAAAGAATTTGACGTGACTATCCTCCTATTATGGTGAAAAATGTATGTTTCTGGGCGGGAACTGTACACGGGAAAGAGTTGGAAGGGTTGTGTCTGTGTCGTGATTCACCCTCCTCACACCATGACACGGGTTCGCAATTTCGTTTTTTTATCTTATGTCGTATATATTTATGAATATAGGTCTTCTGCTTTCTTTTCTTTAATATGTATTTTTATGTCCTCAGACCTCTGCATAGGGCGTATCTGAATATGGACAAAAGTAGAGGGCTGGTTGTTGACTTCAGGAGGGCACAATGAAGGATCTCCACTGAACACAAACACCTTCTGTGGAGATCATTCTGAGCAGTTACTTGGTGTTCACATTACTGAGAACCTCCTGTTCTCAACAATAGCTCCATTGCCAAGAACACCTGGCAGTGTCTCTATTTCTGTAGTGACTGAGGAGAGCGCATTCCCCAAGTCCTCATCTCATTCTACAGAGAGACTGTACAGATCACTCTCTGGAGCTTCATCATTGTGTGGTATGGGATAGCCCTACAGAGGATGGTGTGGACAGCTGAAAAATTAATCAGGTTCCCTCCTCCCTTTGTTGTAGACATTAACACCCAGCGCTGCATCTACAAATCCACTTCTCTCCCTATTTCTGTCTGGCCAAATTTAGCACAGCATGTTGGCCTTCATTTCCACAATGGGAAACAGTTCCTTTCTCCAGGCCTCAGATCCTTAAATTAGAACTGGACCATTAAAACTGTACTACACACACACACACATACAGAACTGCTACTTTCTCTCACTTCCTGTACAGTATATACACATTTCAGTAAACTCCCACTTTAATGGAGATCAGCAGTCATGGTTTCAGTCCTACGCTGATTTTTTTGGAGAACACGAACCACCAATGCTAATGCAGCAACTGCAGATATACTCAGATTTTTTGTTTTACTTTTGTGACATCCGGGCCTCATCCGCCACACCCTATGTCCTTGTGCTGGATTGTTAAGCCCCGTGCCCAAACATAAACAACCAGCACTTGCCAAAGGGTGCGTGCCGGCGTTATGTCAGTGTACAGGGTGTTCTCTGTATCATTAATTTATTTTATGGTGTGCTGCGAATGCAATTGAAATATCAAACACCTGCGTGAGTTGACTTGAATTGACTTGAGATCCAGTGTATATATTGTTCATATCTTTATATCTGCTGCCCCCAAATGAATTGCAGATGTCCACGATCAGAGGAGGATTGCTCAACATGTGCTCATGAGACAGGCACAATGTATTTTGACAAGTATGTTCAAATGTTTGTATATAACAGGATGTTATATGTGATCAAAAACATACAAGTGAGCTTAAAAAAGGTACCATTCTTAAAGGTAATACTGGATTTTTGTCTAAAATCAGAAGCTCTTACACTTTTGCCTCTGTGTCTCCTGAGGCAGCACCCACTGAAGCTAAAAAAGTCACTGCACATGACTGAAAGGCTGCTCTTTAAAGTTGTTGAGTTCTACAACCATAAATCTCCCTCAACAAAAAGCTCAGATCAGTTGTGCTTTTGCACTCCTAGCCTTGGGTATGAAGTGTTGGTGTGGTGTTGGTGGTAGTGTGGTCTGGTCTGGGCAGTGGAGCCTGTCAAAACAAATTATTTGTTTTGATTATTCTTAGTGGTGATTTAATGTTTACAACATTGGCAGAAAAGCTGTATTCCACATTTATAAGTCAAAAATATATTTATGTGTAATGGTCTTGTAATGGTTTTCTTTCCTTCAAGAGCACATTAAAATACAATTTCTGAATTCAAATCGACCATTGTAAAATTGAAATTGAGTCCTCAGGGATATTTTTAAACAACAGAGCCCGATCAACATAATAAATATGCCAACAATGTGTCACATTTTATCAAATTGGAAGCCTTCATCAAGTATTTATCTCATCATGTTAGGAGAATGATTGATGCAAAAAAACAAAAACAAAACATAAGGAGCCAGTTTTCTGTATATGTACTGGGGGTTGTACATAATTGAAGGGAATAAGATAAACGTTTTACAAGAAAAGAATTTCAAACGTGTTTCTTAAAAACAGTGAAGATCCTTACATTGCCTCGCAGATCTCATTTGAATCCACTATAAAAGGATTGGGAGTCCAGCCCAGGGACACTCTAAACATGGAACCACATCAGTCTTTCATGTGTCAGTGACATGTTTTACAACATCTGAGTTTAAGCCAGTAAACATGTACAAGGTCAAAAATGTGTGTGACTTTTCCATGATAAACTGGAGACGAGTTGAATAGCAAAAACAAAATGATCTTGATACTTGTATCTGTAGTAAGTTCAGTCTTCTGTAGAACAGGTGATATCTAGCAACATGCTGTGAGTTGCGGTGAGGCAGCTGTGTGAGGGGGAGGTGTTAGAACATTGAAAACAACAGCACAAACTTGGCTGAGCCTCATACATCACAACAGTGTTTCTTCGAGCGAGTGCCATGATGACATATTTATTTTGTGAGCCAGTATGTCCCTGTGGAGCAGTTATCCTGAGGTAACAGCAGTGACTAGATGGAGGAATGAGCCTCTACAGTGACAGCGGCCTTGACAGACTCCTTTCAGATACAGATCTGCATCAAACAGCCTAGATCAGGCTGGCTCCTGCCCTTTCTGAGAACATGTACAGGTATGCACACGTTTAACCCCCTGAGGCCCGAGGCCTTTCTGGGACTTTGATACTTCTTTACAATTTTAAGTATTTCATCTCACTATAAAAAACCAGTGCAAAAGTGACAAATATTTTTATAATTCAGGAAAACCTTAACTATAATAATGTGCAAGTAAAGTAATGACACATTTTTTAATATTAATATTTAATATAGGCCTTCAAACAAAGGAAAATAAACACAGCTGACGAAGATTTTTAAAGTTTGAACCTACATAAACATGTGTTTTACTACAATTTGTGTAAATGTAAGACTACCCAAATTTTCTCTGCATTTTCATATGCATATTATTTCATATTCATTAGAGGGGTGTTTTACACCTGTAACGCCCCCTCCCCCCTCAGTGTTGTCACTGTATGCCTTGTCACATGTCATTGGCTCCCATTGGATGCCTGACATACATTTGCAAATGAAGCCCTTCTGACACAAGAGCAGGCTATCTGTCAGTCACACCAAGGCATGCATACTAAGAGTTCTGTAGGAAACATATGGGACAAAAACACATTTTTCTTTGCTCTTATATAGTATACTTAGTATACTAATGTTATTTTTAAGATATTTTTTCTCATTTCAATAAATCTTTAGACTAGAAACAGTATCTTGCTGCACCGCCAGATAATTTCTCGCCTGACAGTGCAGTTAGGTATGTACACTTTGTAAGAAATAGAAAAAACAATATATAAGAATATTACCCTAAAAACAAGTTTGCAGTGTTGGTGGTTCACCGCATGACTAAACAAATATACTGCAGCACCAACAACAGCTAGTCAAGCAGATATTAGCCTATATAAAACAAACCAAAACTCATGACAACAACACTGCAATATGGCTGATTCACTACATTGTGCCCTTCACTTTTCAGACACTCAACTCTATCTTCGTAAAAAAAGCACCAACAACTGCTAGTTTAAACTACTTGCTCTTTCTGCAGGGGCCTTTTCCGTTCGCTGCGCATCCTCAGTGTTCTCTCTCTCTTTCAAAACGTTCTCTCTTCGGGTTTGTGATATACGTGCATGTGCGTTTGTTTATAGGGGCCTGTTCCTGCTGCACAATGAGCCAATCACGCCCCTACTATTCATGTGTTCACATTAGTGATGGGAAGTTCGGATCATTTTACCGACTCGGATCTTTGAGTCTCGTTCAGCAAAATGAATGAATCTTTTTTCAAGTCATTCGAGTCATTTTGTTAATTTTAGCAAAATATAATTAAAATGACAGATCTACTGCTTACACACACACTGATCATACTACAAACAAGACTAAACTATAATGCTATAAGGAACAGAAACGTTTCATTCAATCCAGTACAGAAACTATAGGATGTACAAATGCGCGACTGAACTAATCACTCGTACAAGATGACTCATTGTTCCCGAGTCACATTAAAGATTAATTCAAAATGAACGAATCGTTCAGGAACAACCCATCACTGGTTCACATTGCTGTTTTACCTCTGAATAGCTGAGCAGCAAGACAGAAAATCGCATGCTAATTTTATCCTATTTACAAAACGTATATAAATTGTATTTATATAAAACATATATTTGAAAACCATAGTCTTCAAGGTTTTTAGTGGTGTTACTTATATGTTTCTATGACAACAACTTGCAAAGCTTTAGATGATTGTTTTAGAAAGGTCAAAACTCCCCTGGGAGGGAGATCCGACCTCAGAGGGTCTCAGGGATGAAGATGTCCCACGAACACTCCTCTGACTAAAGGAACTTCGCGAACCAGCCATCCAGTGGATCCTCAACTCACCGATGGGCAAAACTGCCAAGTCTCTCAGAAGGTGCCCATCATTCTATTGCCCAGCAAAACTCTGTTGTGGCCGATGATTCCCATAGCAGAGGTGCCCACTACCCATCTAACAAGGGGACCCACGACCACATGCAGTGGCCATCGGAATAAAAAGAGGGGAACTTTGGAATGTCAAAATAAAAGTTCCATGAAACCAGGCGAACAATGCACAGGAGGTTACACATTGATATTTGGGTTGCTGGTGAAGAGAGAGGAATAAATAAGCAGCCCTGTTATGCAGGATTATTCATCAAATAAATTCACGCCTCGTACAGAATTGCAAAAAACAACAATAGAGGTACATGGGGAAAAATACTGGAAAAGCTGCCAGTCATTAACTGACATCTCTGACTCGAGTAACATACGCTGGGATTACAGTCACCCAGAGAGACAGGATTACTGGCAAAAGCTTCTTGACTCTTTCTGAATGAATAGCAGGAGACAGGAGGAATGTATTCGGAGCTTTTTAAACAGAAAGATCACACCACTTCCAAAGTCCTCAGACAAAAAGTTTTGAAACTCACACACAATATATGGTCATAACATGCCTTCATTAAAAGTCTACATGAACGGCATATCCCCCCAACAACTGTGTGCATCTCCGTTCACTAACAGCACAGGGAAAAAAAAATAAAATATCTTTACCTAGCTGATCGGGTTCTGTTTGTATAACCCATAATCAGGTGGATTTAAAAAATGATTATAGTGATTGTACAAATGGAATAAATTGTTTGGCCCCTGAAAGAGACAGGAAGTTTTTAATTTAAATGATTTTGATTTAAATGATTGCGATTTTCAGCAACACACACCCAATATGTGGAGCCGACTTGGTTTATTATAATTTTTTCATTCATTTTCAAATTTCTAAAATAATATGGAATTTTTGACAAAATTTAAATTTACCTACATTTATTATATGCGCTTATTTTAGAATTTAACTAATTTTAGCTCCTGAAAACCAACTCACAGATGAACACTAACCCTAGCATGCAGAGCTGAGTCTTTGTGGATTTGCAGAAATTAAGGGTTTCGTTTCAGAACCAGCAGCTGCTTGGTTCCACCAACAGACTTTTTTTGATAATCCGTATTTTGGCTGCGGTGGCAGGAAAATGTGTTCCATCGAGTGAAATGGGTTCTTCCACTAGTGTGCCAAAAAAGTGTTTCCCTCTCCAAGCTGTGTTTACAAATGAGCTCTGAAGCAAATGTATCAGGGGTGTACAATTGAGCTCTGGGTGATGCGGTTGAATTGATGTGCATAGTTACTCAGTGCTTAACTGGCTCCCCCCCCCACATCACATCCCTGTTCTTTCAGACTCGCTTGAACACCATTGATTTGAACTCCCCCTCTTTGGTGTGCGCCCATTTGCAAAGTAGGTCATTGGTTCCAGACTCAAGTGAGATGAGGGACAGCTGGGCTCCACATTGACTTTCTCGTTGTCATTGTATTTTCATTTGTTCCTTTTTCTATTATTGGGGAAACACAGCAAAGCAATGGGAGTGCTAGGGAAGAGAGGTACTTAGTATTAGGGTGTACTCACACTAGGCAGTTTGAACCGTGCCTGAGTACCTTTGAGCACCAAAGCGTGGTTGGTTTGTCTAGTGTGAGAGCTCCGTGCCCATGTGTGGTTCGATTAGCCGGCCCTGGTCCGGTTGGGTCCATATTAAGGTAACCGTGCCCAGTGTGAGTACACCCTTAATGTCACTGCATGAATAAGGGCTAGCCTAGCATGCGACTGGGCCACTATGTTGGTGATGACTAGCAGTACTACCCTCTTGGAAACCTATATCTGTGAAATTGAAAACTAATACTACTGAATTTTTCGACAGGATTGGAATAGGATCTGAAGTGATGAAGAAACAGAAGTGTTAATGAATAAAGATCTTTCAGACCAAAGATCTTCACAGGATGCCATTCTGTGCTTTTTTTGTCTTGTTGTCTTGCTCCTGGTGTTTGGTTGTGTTTAACTTGCTCCCGTGTGGTTTTTGTTTGTTAGCATTAGCGTTAGCATTTACAATGGCCTGGTCTCTGGGATTAGGAGAGGCTTATTCCTTTATCTTGGCTTTAGCACTGGGTTTATAATTTCTGTGTTGGTATTTTCCCTCAGTTGGGTTTGATTATTTTTCTAGGCATTAGCTTCTTTTGAGCCACATAGTTTTATTCTAACCCTTGTGCTCGCAGTACATGTTCATTTTTTTTTCCTGTTCTTGTGTGATGAAGTGTGTTAGATCAGTTCTTTCAGAATTAGCTTGAGGCTCATTCCTCCACCTAGTCGTTACCATTTATTAAAGAAAGACAAGCCTTTGGGAACGTCCTCACAAATTTATGCCAGATTTTTTAAAAGGCGGCATCTCTGCCAAACCTGCACCCTAGTGGCTGCATAGATTTGCATCTTTAAAAGGAAATACATCTTTAAAAGGAAGTCAATTTTCTCAGAGTGGCCAAATATTTGCATACCACTTTTTACTGTACATTACTGCAGTAAACCTGCTCTTCTCAACATTTACTCACAGTACAGCATCATGGCCTTATGGTGAAATTAATGAATAAAAAAACAGCTCATCGGACTGCATAGTTTTGTTGGCATGAGAGGATACTCATCTCATCTATGTGATTGGTCCGCGTAATGCTGTTTATAAGGTCATGGTTTCCCTGTTATTGAGTTCACCTGCGCTATACACACTCTTGTGTTTTTCTCTTCTAACATCGTCTTTTCAAATCATGAAAGGTTTATTAATTTGGCCAATAAATAATTATCTTTAGGAGCAGAGATAAAGGGGGTTCCCAGGACAAGAGGAGTGGGGTCCCAGGACAGGGGTTTAGAGAGCATTGTCCAAAAGTCCTGCCCAGAATAAAATAAATGGTGCTTGATCAATTCATTCAGAATGAGCTTGAGGCTCATTCCTCCATTTAGTCGTTACCATTTATTAAAGAAAGACAGGCCTGTGGGAACGTCCTCACAAATTTATGCCAGATTATTTAAAAGACGGCATCTCTGCCAAACCGGCACCCTGGTGGCTGAATAGTTTTGCATTTTTAAAAGAAGACAAATGAATCAACCTGCTCCGAATGGCCAAATGTTTGCAGACACTTGCTGCCTCATGAATCAATATTAACAGGCAGACTGTACATTACTGCAGTATCCCTGCTCTTCACAGCTTCTAACACTTCTGGGAAGGTTTTTCACCACCACAAGTACAAAACCCACTCCAGCCTGTCCTGAAGGTACTGAATAGGGCTTTGTCAATCCTGCTGTACAGGCTAGTGCTTGTGGGCTTCATTGCTAATGAAATACTCTTTTTTTGATTGAAGTACCTCCACATAATGGGCAAATAGCAGTTAATGATTTTTCCTAGAACTGCATATCCAAGCCAGTAACCACTGAGGATTTTACAAAGAGTGTTTGTGTTAAATGGATTGGATTCTTTTTTTACATTTTATTAGCCTCCAGGTATCAAATAAAAAACAGAAAGAGTTGTATGTGTTGTGTGGGGGATGAGGCCGACAAATCTCAAACATATATGTGAGCCGATCTGCCGTGATCAGTTGCAATTCGGCGTTCTATTTATTCAGACACAAAAACATCAAAAATGTTGATATTTCTTTTTTGGTCTTATATGAAAGAAAAGGTCTTCAAAATTAATCTTCCAAAGTTTCATCATGGAAATAACTGTGAAAATGTAATTAAATGGCTTTAATTATGAGTTTTCAAGTCTTAAAATAGAATGTCCGAAATAAATGTCCGTACGTTTTTAGCCAAGGAGTTTCCTGAGTTCCGGGTCTCCTCTGAAACGTCACAATCTCAGGTGTCCAAATATGGTGTTAAAACTTCACCTGATCTAAGTAAACCTATAAAAATGCATAAATCACGGTCCAGCCCTGTACTTGCAGCATCATGGAAAAGATTTTAATGAGATTTTCTAATTTTTTTATTTGGAAAATTGTTCTGCGATAACAGAATTTAAACCATTGTAACTTGACAACCGTTCAAGATAAGGCTTTGACCGATGTATCATTTTAAAGTGTATTCTCTCATCTTATTCTGTGAATTTTGGGTCACTCCAACTCATTTTGCCAGATCAGGTCACAAGTGCACTAATGGAATTACTTTAATAGTTTCTAATACAAAACTTGGAGTTAAGTTCTAGTAATAAGTTGTGGTATGAAGCAAGACATTGATAAACAATTCCATTAGCACAGCATTGGCAAAGAAGTCTTTCATCAAGTCTGTATCTTCCTCATTTTGTTTTATCCAAATGTGAGCTTCCAGGGCTTGGTATCTGGTTGAACACTGACTTTTGCTGCTTTTTTACATTTGATGGATATCCAACGAGTGCTCAAAGAACATCAACATGTCCATCTGGTCAAATGAATGAATAAACAAACTGACAGTAGCTCATAGTTTTGTTAGAACTGTGTGCACGAGAGGAGAATCATCACATCCATGTGAGTGGTCAGGGTAGTGAGGTATCCAAGGTCATGGTTTCCTTTTTATGGTCTTCACCTGCGCTACCCAATCGATTGTGTTTTCTCCTCTAACACACTTGTTTCAACTCAGGAAAGGGTTATTAATTTGCTTGATTAGTTAAATCAGTTGTGTCAGGAGCAAAGAGATTGTGCAACAAATGCAGAAAAGGGGGGATGGGGGGGTCCCAGGACCAGAAATGGGGTTAGGAATCATTGGCACAATTGATTAATTGTTAATGATTATGACAGTGCTATCAACAGATTGATGAAAAATGTTTTAGGTGCACTCCTGCCCGAAACACACAAACAGTACAATCAGTGAAAGGCGGCTCACTTGACCGCACTAAACAATGGCAGAGGCAAAAAAATTGAAAATGCTATATTTTCACCAAAGAAGCGATTGAAATCTTTTCAGATACCCCAAGAATACAGAGGGACTCATCAAGACGATAAGTCTTGTTGTGTGTTTTTTTTTAAAGAAGCCAGTAAATACAGGCTAAAAACTTCTAAAGAATATGACTGTCTACATTATGAAATGAACGCATGCGAAATAAGCTTGATGATAGTGAAGCCGTGATTATTTCCAAGATGATAATCGTGCCATCAAAATCTATAATCGTGACATCCCTGTCCAAAAAGTAATAGCCAGTTTAACTAAAAAGTGTGGAATTTTGGTGAAGAACATCTTATATTTTTCATTTATTGGACAAAAGTTGCAAGATCTAACATCTTTTATCTGCATTTGGGATTTTGTTGAGTATTGATAAGTTTTTTTTTACGTTACCATTTCCAAACCCCCTTTATCTCATAGAACTGAACAGGTTGTTTTTACTCTCTGTGTCTTGTTTCTGTAAATGATTTCTCCTCTGACTGGCTGTGTTTTGTTGTGTGAAATGGAATCCATGCACCCTGAATGGACGAGGCCAGACTGTTGTAAACTAAAGAGGGGAATATACGTAAATTCATCGTTTTTTGTGATATTTGGTAAACTGGCAGAGTCAGAGCCTGCTGTTTACTGTGTCTCTGCCGGTGGGTGTTGAGAGTGTTAATGGGTGCTTGCTCAGGAATGCTGCAGCATGAATTTTGGATTCAATTGGCCCCAGATAGCACATTAATGCTGAGAGTGGTTATGTGAAGGATGTACTGTGGGCTGGAGAGTTCTTCTTCATTCTGACTGCTCAGATAGGTGTCATAAACAGAATCAGCACTTTCCCATCATCTCTCTGAGTGGTTCCTTTTTTCCCCGATATGAGTGTTGGTGAATATGAGAGGTTTTCTAAATAGATCTGTAACCCATGCATGGGTTGGGCTAGGCTTAGACAAACCAGGGACATTCTGACAACGATCGTTATCAAGCGAAGTTGACTAAGTGTGTTTTTATGTCAGAAGATAAAGACGAGAACACGGTTAAGGTTACACTCTGGTGACCTTTTCATGTAGGTGATGTTTATACAGTAAGCCAATGCCTCACCTTTGTAGTGCCAGCTACACACAAAATTGCTTAAATTCAAATAGTAACCTAGAATTAGTTTAGAATCTGAAATATTTCTTCTACATTTGAAAGATTGGTTTAAATATGTCAACATTCTAGAATTTCACTTGTCTGTTTTCAGGTTTAAATGAATTATTATTTAAAAAAAAACGTAATGGACAACTCATTTATTTTCCAAATCAATTAGGATTTTGTAGTTATTTTTAATCAAATAAAATATGATTTATAATAAAGGTACTGTACTGCAGGGAAAATGAGTCGTAAACAGGTCTTCAGCAAGCAAATGGTAAGAGACAATGATGACACCAAAACCATATCATATATGGAATGATAACATATTGGACCCTTCTGAATTTAGGCAGCCATTGATTACAAAGAGATTTCATTTGATTATTAGAGCAGTACATATGATTACTATTATAGTATTCTACTATAATTATGGTTATGGTTCTATTATTTCCGGGCCTCTGAAAATGGAGGGAGTGCAATATGTCTGCGATTACTGACAACTCAATGCAGTACGATCGATAAACAATCTAAAGTGGAGCTTTTTAACAACGTAAGTTTATACCTTGTTTGCTTATTTTATTCCTTGATTGCTAAATTAAAGTTCACATCTTGGTTTTTCAGTTTCATGTCCACTTTAAGTGGTACACTGAGAGAAAAATGTACAGAAATTGCGTCAATGTCCAAATTGTAAGGACCTAACTATATGATGTTACTGTTTTCCATAGCAGAGTTACCTTCTTCATATTGAGCCTCGAGTTCATATTGAAGAGACGCAGAACTTGAGCATTTATGTTGCCTTGGTGGGATGGAGTCTGTGTAGATCTCTCCTTGTTTGGTCCTCAGTGATAGTGATGGATGGTCTGGGGATGTCAGAGACATTTGGCAGGAGAGGGGGTGGAGGTCCAACAGGTGAGATGGTGAAAGAAGTAGAGAGGTAGGATGGAGAGTCTCGAGGCCCTGATGGAGGAAGACAGGAATACTGTTGGGTGCAGCGAGGGTCATGCTGGAGCTGGAGGGGGTACTTAGGTTGAGGCCTATTGTCAAACCTGTTAAAAAAACAGGTTAAACTCATTGGCCCCCTCAGCCTCTCCATCATGCTCCCTGACTGCTAAACTTGAAGCCTGTGATTGTTTTCACACATCCCTGGTGTTGCTGTGCTGCAGATTTTGCTCCAGCTTTCTCCTGTAGCTGCTTGGTCGAGATCTCAATGGATTTTGTAGTTGGTTGAATGATGTTAGATTGAGGGAGGGTACAAATATCAGATTTCTGTTGTGGTTGGGAAAGCCTCTGTACGGTGTTCCCAGTGTATTATGAATCCTGGAATTTTGAAAGGAAAAATGGTTTCAAAATTGATGTATAAATAATTATTAACATCCTATAACTTAAATATCTTTTAAATATTACTGAGTTTAATATAATTGAGTTTGTTTTAACATCAGGACTTTGTGCTGACTTGGGATTTGAGTTAGTACAAGTGCATCAAGACTCAAAACTAGCCTCTGCCTTGAGACTTCTCATTTCCTAAATTTAGCCGTAGAAATTATTAATATATAATATTTATACAAATTTAAGCCTATACTGTATTGGTCAGTGTATTGGGGCAACGCCATTTTCACCTCCAAGAGTTTTTTTTGTGGCCTGGCAAGCCTCTGTACTGTGTTTCCAGTGTATTATAGATCCCGGAAACAAAAAAAACGTTTGCTATCGTTGAATAAATAATTAGAAACATCCCATAAATTATATATCTTTAAAATATTACTTTTACCTTAATGTTTGTGTTCATTGTTTAAATGGCTTTGAGTTTGTGCTTGTACTGACTTGGGATTTGAATTAGTACAACTGCATCAAGACTCAAGACTGGATTTTGACCCAAGACTTCTCATTTTCTAAATTTAGCCTTAAAAATTCATAAAATGTTTGTAAAAAATTGAGCCTATATTGTATTGGCCAATGTATTGGAGCAATGCAATTTCCACCTTAAAGAAAAGAACTATTTCAGGATTGTGTTAAAAGAAATGATAAAATTTTCTTAGAACTTTTCTATAGATAAAAAAAGGGATGTCGCCATGTGGACAAGTTCCCGCTCCTCTAAATAAGATGACCTTTTAGGCCGGCGTGCTGGGGACACCGCTGACATTCTGTGAAAGGACTCCTGCTGTTCTACCTAGGCAGTGCTATAAATGTATCTATATGCTTATGTTGACCTTCAAGATCCTAATCTTTGTCTCCCTAGAACACACCCCTTTAGGTTCAAGGAGTGGAAACGCCTCTCGGTTTGTGTTTAGTGAGGTGACTCATGTACGTTTGGATCGGTTCTGCTGATATTCTTTCAGAAAAGAGGCCTCGGGGAGTTTTCCAGTAAAACATCAAGTCTGAGGGATGAGATATGAGTCGGTGTCTGTGAACGTCCTTCAGAAACCTGATCTGGGAGCAGTTAAGGCAGGCTGTCTGGAAGGACGCTTCAGTGGCGCTGCATTAGGTTTCACACTGATGCGTGCTGGTAAAGCGGACGTCATTTATTCTGAACTGCTGCTGTATTGAACCTTCTGACTATGCACAGGGAATGTGGATAAGTATTCACTAAGCACTACTAAAATGGTTAAAACTATTTGGTTAAAATTTGCTTAGAGTGGTTCAAAAACAAAAAATATATATATGTTCTGCCTTGAAATATTTTGTCCAGTGAACTTCAGATAATTAGATAGAAAAACTTTTTTTTTAGCTACCACATAGCTAAAAGTGGTAATTCAGCTATGTAAGTACATTTTTATGAAGTCTATGTAATCAAAAGCTTTTTAGTGTAACATGGCAAGAAATTCAGTTTTCTGAAGTTCAGTATTCTTTTTTTTTTCAAGTTACTACTTTAATGTCATTCTGCCTAATGTAAATGTTACTTATTTTGTGTATATTAAAAGAAACATATAGGAAAAGTGCAACATATTTTTTACTTGCTTCAAGTCATGTCTTTTAAAAGATTTTACTATTTAAATTGTTCAAACAAAGAAAGTAGACCACAATTTTCAATAATTTAAACAAAGCATGCAAAGTCATTGACTTTAATCTATCAAGCTTGTTTAGGGCTAAATCAATCAAAACTAGCTTCAATTTGAATGAATTTGAGGCAATGAAAAATTTGAGGCAATGTCTTATTTTAATGTTGACATTTACAGTGTAATACACATTTACACAGTTTTGGGGTCAAAAGTTAATATTCTTAAGTATTTCTTTCTAGAATATCTTTAATTCAGTTAAATCTTGTAACTCATATGAGTAAAACAGCAAGTGGTTAGAAAATAAGTTGCCTTTGTGGTAATTATAATCTGATTTAGAGGTGGGATTAATAACACATATTAATTTGATCTTTAAAAATGTTACTTAAAGAACTTCACAATAAAAAACTTGGCAATTTTTAAGTTATGTTAGCATTAGATGGATTCAAATAATTTTGGACTGTTTGAATTTTTTTATTTGACACATCGTAAACAGAGGCTGACATTTTAAAATTATGTAAAATTATGCAAATAATTAAAGGAACCGTAAAGAGAGAAGTAAACATTTGTTATATTCCAAATATATGTTAATATATACTTATGTGAGTACATTTGAACAGACATTGCATTCATTCATCGCATGGACTTGCTGATGTGGTCAGCCTGGGAAGCCTAATTTAAAAAACATACACTTACTCAGACAAGCCACTGATCTTTTCTTCTTTTACTAATCACAGGTCTTCTACATGATCTTGCTGTATTCACTCATGAAGATTTGTTGCTGGTTGGTCTTTTCACCCCATCATTTACCTGTTGATACATTTAATTACCATGTGGGGTTATGTTTTCATTCCCCATACCTCTTTCTTGCTAATAGCTTTGTAGGTCTTACATATCACACTACGAAACCAAACCCCTTAATTAAAATGACCTTAATATTTGTCTTAATTCCCAGGTATTAAAGGAAAATTAAGGGGAAAAGTTCACAGATTAAGGTGATTACGGGCCAAAACTACATAATTTTTTCCTTTCTTTTTAAAATTTCCCCCTAAAATAACCGAACCTCCTGAAAAAAAGGCCTTATGTTTAGGGTCTATACACCCTTACCTTACAAGGGACTGGTTTACAAATAAAGGGCCACTATTTTCAAAGGTGTTTGTCCTGTTTTCAGGGATAAATTAAGGTAGAGTTCAGCACATTTTTAGTACATTGTGTTTCTTAGTGTGAAACGGGTTCACTGGTGCTGTTTCTCCAGCCCACAAGTGAGAGTCAGTAGTTCAGCGGTGAACACTCATTGGAGAGAAGGCGGATCTTGGCATGAGCTGGATTGGCGCACAGATGGAGGCTCTTTTCTGACCTACCAGCAACAGATCCAACATCCTTTTACCTCACTGTCTGATTCAAGTGTCCATCTCATAACCTTCTCTCCGTCACACAGCAAGATGGCTTTTTGCTAATGCTTTTTTTCGCACTTTGCCATCATCTCGTCACTTCTCACCGCTAGTAATCCAAACGGACTCCCGGTGAGAATTTAAAAGAACTCAAAGCTGGAATTTCCTGAGATTGGAGTGAGAGAGAACAAAAAGCTATGATGAATTTCCACCACTGCTTTTAAACTTCTGTGTCTCTGAAGTGTTGCTGTTCACAAGACACAGTTCAAACTTGTCAGTTTCCTTTTTTAAGTAGAATCGCATTGTTCCAGGCAGCTTTGTACAAATGAAAGATGATGAGATAAGACCTAGAGAGAGGCAATATCTGGCATTCATCTGTCGGTAAAGAGAGAACTGGAGGCAGAGAAGAAATAAATCACTGAAGTTTAGATGTGCATTATGAAGACTGTTGCTTAATTCTAGTCCAAAAAATTCCAAAATTCTAACTGACGCTCACTTTATTTGTTTAGTACTTGAATAAATGAATGTAATGCATTGTCTTTACTGATAATGTTGTTGGTTTGCTGCAGTGATTAGTCAAGAAATGAAGATGTTGAACATTTATGATTATAAACTTTTGACATTCTGGTAAATTGTAGTACACTACAGAATGTGTAGGGGGCGATGTGGCTTTAATGATCCCATTTAAAAAGTACCCTGGAAAGCTTGATGAGGTTCATATGATACAAATGGTCGTCTTGGCAGATTGTCATACGCTATAGCAAGTGTAGGAGTGGTATGGCATCTTTAAATGCTGTACAATGCTCTATAATGTTCCAATGATCCACACACTCATCTATTTTGCAGCAGAAATGTAGGAGATTCGCTTCATTTTATGTGTTGTTGATATGTAAAAACAATGTACACATATACACTTTTCATGCACTATTGCTTTTTTCTCAATTCATTCTCAATTCAATCAAAATTGGCCACAGTTTGCAAAACAAAAATGCTCAAGAACAAAAAATAGAAATCAGGGCTACATATGGGGAGCTGGCATGGGGGTTGGGAGGTTCTTCAAAGGTGATTTGGGACAAGAAATGGTTTATATAGAACTGTGCCAAATTCCTCTCAGTGAAAATGGAAAATTAAGACATTTACTCTTTAATCACCCATCTCTCCAGCTACGGGTTCCGGCCAAATCAGTTCCAGATCACTTGGCACTGTAACTATCCTGTAGGAACTATACTAGTAAACTCCTCAAAAGAAAATGCCATATTCCATTCGTTTTTTTAAAGAACCATGTTTAAAAGAGTGGGATAAAATCTTTTGAAAAAAGGAACCTTCATGTAGTTTTGAAGTCCTAAAGAAATGAATGGTTCCTCTAGAACCTAGATATATTTTTGAAAATATTTTCATAATAAAGGTACAAAGAAGCTTTTCATGATGTTGAGGTCCTATATGTATGAGTTCTTCTAGGAGCTTGCGGAGGTTTGTTCCACTTCCACAGGTTCTCCACATCTCGCTTAAGGAAAAAAATCCATAGTTTTGAAATAGCCAATTGTTCCTATTTACCCTCCTCTCTGGTGAAATAATGGAGTGTGCAGACTGCATTTAGGACACAGCCCATGATTATTGGAATAGATCTCAGACTGATTTGTACAATCAGGTGAAAATGATCTTGTTTAGGAGCTATTTGAGCATGTAGGTCCATCAACAGAGTAAAGACATGAACTTCATATGTCTTTTAAGCTTGCAGTTTGTTCTCGGGCGGTTGATTCTTATTTTCGGTGGTTGACTTTGGAAAGTGGGAGGAGCTGTGAATGCACTGATGAAAACAGAAAGCTGAATGGAATCCTTAAATGAATGGAATCCTTGTCATTGTATCTTATATGGACAGTTTTTGATTTGTTTATTCATTATAACTCATTTAAGACATGATACAGCTGTACATACTTTACCATCAATAACACACAGTGAACAGTCAGGATAACACAAAAAAGCAATTTTGCTTATTTCCATTGTGGTCCTTAGTTGTTAACACTAAAGATGAAGACCTTGTGTTAAGGTAGAGTGTTGAAGTCTGTACTGTGTAATTAATTTGTCTTTTCTCTCTCTTTTTTCTTCAGGTAAGTGTGCTGAACTTTACCTGACTGTGTAAGGGAGCAGTGGCTCATGGGAAAACAGGAGAACTTCACCTTCAAGTGTCAAGTGTGTTATTACTGAATGTAGTACTGAATTAATATATACTGTATATGATCAGCACACACACATTATCACTAGCAGACAGAAAACTTGGCTTTAAAAGGAAGATATTAATGCTCATATTGCTTTTAAGTCACTGTGCAAGGCAAGAAACCCACACCAGCTGGATCTTAGTACTTTGTAGTTATGAATATGAATTAAAATTAAATGTAAATTGCATTTATAGGTTGTCTATTAGATCACTCGATTAAACTTTAGTTCTCTTAGAATATCCTTCCTGATTCTGCGCTACTTTTGTTTTCTAATATTCCAAGCCTTAAACAATGTGTAATATGCCTATATTCCCTTTTTCAGAATAACTCAGCCAATATGATAAAAGACCTAAATATGTTCTCTTTTTTAATATGATTTTTAAAAAATTCAGTGTCTGAAACTGTACTTTTCTTGTTTTTTTGTTGAATTTTGAGATATCTAGCTCTACAGGACGTATCATCACAAAACAGATTCCTTTGATCTGACAATGCATAGGGAATTTTCTGCCTTGAAATATTTTGTCCAGTGAACTTCAGATAATGAGTTAAAAGAACAGGAAATAGTTTTTTATACCACAGTACAAAATCAGATAGCTAAAAAATTTTATTCAGCTATGTAAATAAATTTTTATGAAGTCTATGTAATCAAAAGCTTTTTAGTGTAACATGGCAAGAAATTTAGTGTCCAAAACTGTACTTGTCTGGTTTTTTGTTGAATTTTGAGATATATTTTTAACACGCAGGAGATACTTTTGTTGCTGTTTCAGCAGCAGTGTGTGTTTACTGCTCTGGTGCTTCAGTCCGTTCCTAAGGGCTACATTTCAAAATGATCAATAGATTTATTGGATAATTAATACAGTAGTGGCAGCCCTTGTTTGGAATTAGCCTGCTTGTGTGTGTTATTGTAAAGATAAAGTGGCCTTTGAGTCATGAACTCAAACCGGATTCAGAATGAGGACATTTTAAATATAAATTTTAAAAGGATGTCTGTCATGTGATCATAACTAATTCCCTGAATCTTTTATGTGTCCCATGTTTCTAGTATGTTTGAAATTGGACTTTAATGCATGCAGTTTTGTGTTATAAAAACCCCGCTAGGGGCGAGCATTGCAAATTAGCTTTGGTTATTATGCTACAGTATGAACATGTTAAGTTGTCCCTATTAAATAAACAATAAATAAATAAATACCCCTATCCTTTGTCGTCTTCCGGTTCGCAGGCAAGTGTTTTACCCACCAGGCTACTACCAGCCCTGTTGGAGTAAATAATAACTCCAACTTAGTTTTTAATATTGAGACTGAGGGCCTGATTTTCACGGTCAGTCGCGCATTGTCTGAAGTCAGATGCGCAGTCGTCTTTGTGGGAGGGGCCAGCTCGAAGCGCTATATTGGCAGCAGGAAAATTTTATTTCCGCCTGGCCTGGTTGTCCTAAATGAGAAAATTAGTCATAGATGTTTCTTGGGTGTAGCATGCAATGAACCAATCAGAGTTCACACTCTCACTCCCTTTAAATAACCGGCGCATTGTCAGTGG
>JBBKCR010076231.1:0-25006 GCA_037577295.1 Ladigesia roloffi | reverse complement strand
GATGGAACCCGTATCACGGTATGGAGAGCGGCAAGAGTTTTAGTCACCAGGGTGGTCTCCAAAGACACCGGCGCATTCACACAGGAGAAAAGCCGTATTACTGTACAGAGTGTGGCAAGAGTTTTAGTCACAAGTATAGTCTCCAAAGACACTGGCGCATTCACACAGGAGAAAAGCCGTATCACTGTCCAGAGTGTGGGAAGAGTTTTAGTCACAAGACTGGTCTCCAAAGACACCGGCGCATTCACACAGGAGGGAAACCGTGTTACTGTACAGAGTGTGGGAAGAGTTATAGTCACCAGTATAGTCTCCAAAGACACCGGCGCATTCACACAGGAGAAAAGCCGTATCACTGTCCAGAGTGTGGGAAGAGTTTTAGTCAACAGACTGGACTCCAAAGACACCAGCATGTTCACACCGGAGTGAAACCGTATTATTGCACAGAGTGTGAAAAGGGTTTTAGCCGGCAGGATACACTCCAAAGACACCAGTGCTTTCACCAAAGAGAAAATGAAACAACTGAAATAAAATAAGTATTGGCTGGTTTTAGTGAATATTAGTGGAAAAAGTATATTATTAAATATGGAATTCTAAAATGTATTAATAATTTGATTGTTTTATTCAGTTTATTTCCGTATTGCAAATGGTTCCAGTCCTAAATATATTTTCAGTTTCTTACTTAAATTTGTTGTGTTTTTTAATCATTCTTGTTTTGAAAATGCATGTAGAATTGCTTTGTCATAATAAAAGCTGTTAAGCTGAAATGACCCCTGAAGCATATTTATATTAGTGATGGGCTGATCCATGTTTTTCCAGTTCAGTTATTTTTGTTGAAAATCTGCTGTTTGTTAGTAAAGTTACATCAGAGTAAATAAACTACTAATCACTTATGAGAAGAGCAATAAATATACAGAACTACACTGAATCTAAATGTATTTACACTTCGCAAAAATGTTGCAGCATAGGCTGTAAAATTTTGTAAATATCAAACACAACAGTTTTGGCTGAATCATATAAATAGTTCAATATAAATGTCAAGTTTAGCAGCAACAACTGTACTTTAAAAGTAATACATTTTAAATAATAAGAATTTGGAGACACACCACTTCTGTATTTAAGGTGGATCGGTCAAGTTACCAGAGGGCCAACTTTAGCCTTGTTGTGTTTTGGGAGATAGAGAGAAGGTGAGAGGTTAAGCACAGTAGTGATGGGAAGTTTGGTTCATTTTACCGACTCGGACCATTGAGTCTCGTTCAGCAAAATGAACAAATCTTTTTTCGAGTCATCTTGTTCATTCGTTAATTAAAATATTAGGTGTTACTTCCCTAACACATCTACTGCTTAGACAAACATTGATCATACTACAAACAAGACAAAACTATAACGCTACAAGGAACAGAAAAGCTTCACCTCGCTTCTTATCTGACAAGTTTTCGTGGTTCGTTCATCACCTGACAGCCCAATTAGCTAACCTATGCAGCCTGAGCCAGAAAGAGAATTGATTAGTTAATCTCTCGAGTCTTCGGGTTTGAGAATCATTACAGAAACTATAGAATGTAGTGCAAGTGCAAATGCGCATGCGCGGCTGAACGAATCTTTCGTACGAGACGACTCGTCGTTCCCGAGTCACATTAAAGAGTCGTTCAAAATTAACCTCGTAAGGTCCCGGCTTACACAACATGCCCAAAATGTATTGCTAATGATCAAGGACTAGTACTTATGTCAGTATTACTGATCTACGACTGATCTCTGTTATATGCAGTGACATACCCCACCATTGGTTTTACTAGTAATTAATTTAACTATATGTTGCTTCTCTATAGTTTTTATACCCAGCATTTGTTTTTATAGCATAGTGAATTGTCTGCAGTAGTTTTAGTGAATTTAATTAGACTTGACATTTGGTGGCCTAGTGGTGAGGTAGTTGTCCTTGCCATCAGAAGTTTGTTGGTTTGGATCCCAGCACTGTTTCATCGCTTGAGCAAGGTACTCTCCCCACACACACCACCCCAGCCCAATCAGAAGTTTGTAGGTTTGAATCCCAGCACTGTTTCATCGTTTGAGCAAGGTACTCCCCCCCACCCCCTGCTATAATTGATCACTTTACTTGCATTGTATTGTATCTGAGTCACTATGTGTCTGTGCAGTATTAGCATAAGTTATTTCTGGGATTCTAAATGGTCGGGAATTACAAACAAGGGTTTTTATAATCCTCTTCTGTTGTCACTGTTGCTATGATCTTTTTCAGGTAAGTGTACTTAGCTTAAATGTTTTCAGTTTTAAAGTCTTAATGTATTTTATATCTAGATTTATAGCAATATACACACATACAGTAAAGTTATATAGAAGACTTTTTATATTACTTAATATTCTACATAAAAAGAAGAAATAAATACAAATAACATTATACAGTAAATAGTGATGTTATATTCAGTACATAAAACCTCTATTACTCTTACAGCTCACAAAATATCAACTACATTTTAAAAAATACATACGTCTAGATATTTTTACTGCTTCTTGTTTGTTTGCATTTATAAGAATGTTGACTTTGCTAGCAGCAAAAACATTTTATCACACTTGAGACAATTTGCACAGGAGCCTAAGACTCCCTCATACTGAATGTAATCGTTTGGTGTGGAGAACACGAATTAGCGTCAGTGTCAGACATAGTTTTATTGGATAGGCAACTTTCTACCAAAAGAGGGAGACATTTACCCACATTTTCTCTCCCTCATCCAGCCATATTTTTCACGAACAGCAACATTTAACGTGGTGTTATTATTTTCAGTCGCTGAATGGTCTTCCATAACCAAAAAACACTCTGTAAAAGCCATGTAAAAAATACTGTATTTCATTTGCAAGTTTATCCTTAAGTGGCTGAAATGCCTCTTAATTCTTTTATTTCGAGTCAGTTATGCTATGTCAATTTTGACATTTAACCCTAATTGAGAAAATTCTTATTCCTATACACACAGTTACTGTATCTTTCTATAATATGCTGTGTCTACAGTTGCTCTTAAGAAGGTGCATTTACAAATGCGTGACTGAATTTTCGATTAGCAATTGTCTTCAATTATGCAGCCTTTTAAATGCTGCACACGACTCCAACAATCAAAATAATTTATTCCTTGGATCAGGGAAACAAATAATTACAAATAAAAACATAGTTTATGTAATATTTTTATATTTGTTTTTCTACAACACAATCATCCTAACTGCAAATGGAAAAGTATGTGATTTGTATTTATTTGACACTTCAGTGTCTCCATCATGGTTTGTTTCATGTGTCTGAGGTGATTTTGGTTTCACTCCATTGTCCCAGGAATGG
This sequence comes from Ladigesia roloffi, assembly GCA_037577295.1. Taxonomy (NCBI): domain Eukaryota; kingdom Metazoa; phylum Chordata; class Actinopteri; order Characiformes; family Alestidae; genus Ladigesia; species Ladigesia roloffi. The sequence goes on along the minus strand of JBBKCR010076231.1, from coordinate 21,675 downwards.
ACAGTGAACTGCAAACTCATCAGTGCGACTCAGGGCTTGTTTTAAATTTATGGTTGAATTCATATAGGCTATTACACTGGCATTTTTCATAAGTAAAAAAACACATTGACCATATAATTATATAGTTATAACCAGTTGTTATAAAATATAATCGTTTGGTAACAGGCTGTTGTCTGTTTTTCTGTATCATTTGTTAGATTCCCTTTAATCTGTTCATCAGAGTAAAGTAAATGGTACAGACCCCCACTACACCCTAGGAAGAGGTGGCACCAGGAGGCACTAGGCAGCGTGATGCTCTAAGCTATGATCTGCTGGGAAACTTCAGGTCCTGGTATTTTTAAAGGTGATACTTTGATACTTACAGGCCCTTATAGTCCTGCATGAACACCCCACAACACAGCACAGCATTTAAACCAATCACAGCGTCAAGACAGCTGCCCACTAGAGCTGTAGTTGAGAACTAAAGTGGGAATGTAAATAATCAGAAGCAGAAAATTTTAATTAAAAAAATTTATAGTCCTGAGTTTAAAACCCACAACCTTCTGATCACAGGGGTAGATCCCTGACCACCAGGCCACAGAATGCTACTACCAAACACTGTTGCAGTTACAATGCTACATGGTAAGAGTACTTGCAAACGGCAGAGGCCACTTTGAGCAGGATGATGTGCCCAGTGATGTTATTAAATTTTTCAGAAATGAATCAAGATGTTGACCTGGTCACAAAATTCCCCAGATCTCAATCCAACAAAGCATCAGTGTGACATTCTGGACAAATTAGCCTGATCCAAGGGGGCTTAAAGGATCTACAGCTAAAGAAAAACACATCAGACCCTCAGAAATCTCATGGCAGGTTAGAGCTGTTTTGGCAGACACGGTCTAAGGAAGGTGGTTTTACTGTTGTGGTGGACTGGTGTATACACATTTACCCGTGTACACCTGAGGCTAAAGCCTGTGAGGCAATACATGTGATTTTGGTCTCTTATGCTCAGGCAATTAAGCTACTGTGGCAGGAAATTAAAACATCCTCCTTAAAAACATTTAATAAAACCTTGAATTGTTCATCCTTTAATTACTCATACACTCAATCCTTGGGCACCAGTCCTCCCACATTAAAAGTATGGTCTCTGGGGTGCCACTGACTAAGCAGCCTTGCATGTTAAGGGGAAGGCTGCCCATCATTAAGAGACTGTACATAATCTGTAAAGATGTGCATTGCGTATATTGTCATTTCAACAAACACCTGCCCTCTGGCCAAAATCATGTCAATCATGAAATCGCGTAATAGAACAGAGTAGAACATGTATGGGTCAGTTTAAGGAGTACAACTGAGTAAAAAGTGTAGCACCCTACTAAACCCAATAATGTGGCACTGAGCATACTTTGAGGCTTTTGGAAATTATCTAACTAAACTAAAGTAAACTGTCTTAGTTTTGAAGGTCAGCAGCACTTTAAATTTCAACTCTGACTTTAACTGAAGGAATTATATCACAATGTTCAGCGAGTTCATTAAAAAAACAATAAAAATTCAATCGAACTATTTATTATAAAAAAAGCAGGTATATGCTGCATCTGTTTCAGAATTCAATTATAAATATATAACTCTGTGCACATACATTCATCTTTCTAAAACTATCAGTCTTTTTTTGCCGTGGTGGAACCACAAGTCAGTGAACTCTGGTTGGTTTAGCAGATGCTGCAACACGCAGTTCTGAGTCTAGCTTCTCCTGTGTTACTGAAACTGAGCCTCACTTCTGTTTCTTCTTCTCAGTATTCAGCAATAATTCTACCTCCTGAAGATGGAATGCTGTCTGTCGTCTTTGTCGTGTTGTGTCCTTTCTACTGTTTTCAGGCCAGTGGTCATGTCTGAAGAATGTCCACACTGCACTTGTTTGATGTTGTTTATGTTCTTCTCTGAATCAATATTGCCCCTTTTGATCTTTTTCTCTTTTTCTGACCTTGCCTCTGTACATGTTGACTGAAGACTTCAGAGACTCTCCTGGGGCACGACAGACAAGGCGTCCTCACAGAACAAGTCTGCGTTCACATCTATGTAGGTTTTTAACCTTGTTTTTTCTGTCTGGCCTTCAGCTGTACTGTTTCTTCAGACTGCAATATCGACCGACTAATTTTAGAAGCACTGGACAGGGACACGGTGCTGTTTCTGATCTTTTTATCACCAACAGCATCTTCCAAAGGTGCAAGCTTCCAAAGGTGCTGAACATTTTTTTTTGCAATGTCTTTGTCCACTACCTGTCCCATTCCTATATTCAGTACTGCTTCATCTTGCTACTTTTGACCCATGCCATCAGAAACAGAAGAATCATTGTCTTTCTCTTTTCTTTTCTTTTTCTTCTTTTTTAGAAACGATGATCCACCGAAACCTGGAGGACAGTGACGATCCTCCCAGTCAAGTCCTGCACTGCTGCCTTCCTCAATGACATAAGTTTCTGTTCTAGGGCTCGAGGAATCGGTTGTCATGAAAGATCCATATGCATTAATCATGAACATGTTTTTAGATGTTGCACATGGTGTCCTCCTATCCTCCTGTTCTTGTGTCACTTCAGTATCTTGAGATGATGACCTGTCCCATTTCCTTTTCACTTTTTTCACTGGAGTCACTTTAGGAGTTCGCTGCTCAAATTCCTGAGCCACTTCTAGACACTCATGATGATCTAAAACATTTTCTTCAACTAGCTGCTCTCTCTTCTTTTTCTTCTCCTTCTTCTTCTTCTTCCTTGAGACCATTTCAGTAGCCTGTTGCTCAGAATCCTCCACCCCCTCAAGAGCCTCAATATGTTCTGTAACCTCCATGTTACTGGTTTCTAGTGCCACAATTTCTTTAACAACCTGAGCCCTCTTCTTCTTCCTCTTTAGTTCTTTCTCTGGAACCAATTCAGTATCTCGTTTTTCCGTCTCCTGAATCAATTCTAGATGATCTACTCGCTCTATACTCGCTACCTGACTAGGTGGTACATTTTCTCCAATAGTCTCCCCACTCTTGTTTTTCTTCTTCTTCACTTTCTTATCTGGAACCAATTCAGAACCTTGATGCGGAGAATCCTCTATCACTTCTGGAGCCTCAACTAGCTCTGTTGCCACAACTTGGCTAGTCTGGGCAGCGCTGTTATCTTTGTCAACACGCTCTCTCTTCTTCTTTTTCTTCTTCTTAACAGAATGTGGAATCATTTCAAGAGCATCAAATGGTTCAGAAGCTTCTACCTGAATAACCTCTCCAGTCAAATTCTCAACAACCTGCTCTCTCCTCTTTTTCTTCTTGGCTTTTTTCTCCAGAACCGATTCGCTACTGTGGTGCTCAGAATGCTGAATCATTTCAGGAGCATCAAACTGTTCAGTAGTCCCTACCCGAGAAATCGCAACAGGCAAATTTTCTTCAGCATCCTTCTCTTTCCTCTTTTTCTTCTTGGCTTTTTTTGCCAGAACCAATTCGGTATTGTGGTGCTGAAACATTTCAGGAGCATCAAACTGTTCAGTAGTCTCTACCTGAGTAATCTCAACAGGCAATTTTTCTTCAGCATCCTTCTCTTTCCTCTTTTTCTTCTTGGCTTTTTTCTTTGCAACCAATTCAGTAGTTTGCTGCTCTGTGGACTCGAGCTGATCAGTTTCTACTTGTACAGCCAAATTTTCTTCATGTAAACACACCTTCTTTTTCTTTTTCTTTGAAATACTTTCATCTAGAATCAACTCAGAATTCTCAGAGGTCTCTACCTGGCCAACTTTTACAGCTACATCATCTCTGACAGCTTCCTCTTTTTTCCTTTTTTCTTTCTTTCTTGGTGAAATAAAATCGTCTGCCTTAAAGTTGAGACAACTTACTTGTTTTAATGTATTGGATATTATATCACTGTTGTTTAAGGGCTCTGTTAGATTATCTGATCTGCTCTGATCAAATCTGGTCTGTGTTCCAGCACTGTTTTCTAGAAATGATTCTTGTTCAAGGCCTGACTCGGTATGTTCCATGCACTCCACAGTTTCTGACATCATTTGACTCTTCTTTACATTTAGTGGTTCAGACTTATCCAACTGGTCAATATTTTTGCAAGTATCCATTTTTATCTCCGTATTGCTGTCCTGGTGACTAACCTTATTACTAATAGGACTACAAAGAACTGTCGCTGTCTGTTTTTCAGGTTCAGCTGCAGACACCAGAACCTCTGAAGCTGAACAAGATATCTCACTCTTTTCCTCAAGACATGTCTCTTCAATACCTTGAGGAAATGAAGGCAAGTTTCCATCCCTCTTCCTCTTTGCTACTTCAGCAGCATTACTTTCAGAGTCCTGAACTATGTCTGTTGACAAAGCAAGTGCAGAGACACTGTTGAATGGGAAAGCTTCCACTGGTTCCTCAGCAGCTCTCTTACAAGCTCTCTCCTTCCCTTCACTGTCTTCAACCAACAGTGTTGACTGTTTTCTCTTTTTATGCCTGGATACTTTTTCATGCTGAGACAAGCCGCCATTCTGACTCGCATCCGAGTTGGAGCTATAAAGCAGTTCAGATGTTTGAGGCTTCTTCATTTTTCTCCTTTTTATCATGCTGAATCCATCTAAATTAAACAACCACTGGCCTCCTGTTTCCATGGCTGTCTCTGACTGTACACCAGTGGTGAGATCTTTCCATGAACCTGAGTTGGCATTTACTCTTGATCCAAAAAGATAATCATTCAGTGACTGTGTAGGCAGGGAAGATGTTTCATTCTTCTCTGACTGAGTAAGTGTAAGACTACTATCAACTGGTGCCTTTTTGTGCTTGTCTTTCTTTGCTTTTCTGATGTCATTGGCCACTGGTGAGGTCTTTTCATGGAAATGAGGCACATGCAACTCAGAAATGTTTGTATTATCAGCATCACTACAAGCCTCTGTATCCAAAAAAGTTTCTGAATTGTTCTCTTCAACAGTACTTATCTTCTGTATTAAATGTCTCCCATCATTTTGGACTGCACAACCCTCTTTGTCTTTTTCTTTACTGATTCTAGTCTCTTTTAATGAAGTGCTTGCCACTGTTGCATCACTCTCTTCTAAATGATCCTGTGAACCAATGCAAACTCCACTGTCAGGAACCAATCTTTTATTTTCCTGCTGTTCATGATGCACCTCCTCAACAGAGTCCTCATCTCTCTCCTGTTCTCTAAATAAGATCTTTTCCAGGCCCACCCGATCTTCATCATCTGTCAATCCGTGCGCCAATATTTCAGGAGCAGACGTTTCTAAAGCTTCCTTTGAAGCCTGGTCCAAATCATTTTCTTCAACTAGCTGCTCTCTCTTCTTTTTCTTCTCCTTCTTCTTCTTCTTCCTTGAGACCATTTCAGTAGCTTGTTGCTCAGAATCCTCCACCCCCTCAAGAGCCTCAATATGTTCTGTAGGCTTCATGTTACTGGTTTCTGGTTCCACATGTTCTTTAACAACCTGAGCCCTCTTCTTCTTCCTCTTTAGTTCTTTCTCTGGAACAAATTCAGTATCTCCTTTCTCCATCTCCTGAATCAATTCTAGATGATCTACTCGCTCTATACTCGCTACCTGACTAGGTTGTACATTTTCTCCAATAGTCTTCCCACTCTTGTTTTTCTTCTTCTTCCCTTTCTTATCTGGAACCAATTCAGAACCTTGATGCTGAGAATCCTCTATCACTTCTGGAGCCTCAACTAGCTCTGTTGCCACAACTTGGCTAGTCTGGGCAGCGCTGTTATCTTTGTCAACACGCTCTCTCTTCTTCTTTTTCTTCTTCTTAACAGAATGTGGAATCATTTCAAGAGCATCAAATGGTTCAGAAGCTTCTACCTGAATAACCTCTCCAGTCAAATTCTCAACAACCTGCTCTCTCCTCTTTTTCTTCTTGGCTTTTTTCTCCAGAACCGATTCGCTACTGTGGTGCTCAGAATGCTGAATCATTTCAGGAGCATCAAACTGTTCAGTAGTCCCTACCCGAGAAATCGCAACAGCCAAATTTTCTTCAGCATCCCTCTCTTTCCTCTTTTCCTTCTTGGCTTTTTTCTTTGGAACCAATTGAGTAGTTTCCTGCATATAATCCTGAACATCAACCTGCTCTGTGGACTTGAGCTGATCAGTTTCTACTTGTATGTTTTCTTCATCAAATTGCATCTGGACAATATTTTTACAGGTATCCATATTCATCTCTGTATTGCTGTCCTGGTGACTAACCTCCTTACTGATAGGACTAGAAAGAACTGTTGCTGTCTGTTTTTCAGGTCCAGCTGCAGACACCAGAACCTCTGGTGATGAACAAAGTACGCCAGTGTGGAGATCTTTCCTTGAACTTAAATTGGCATTTACCTTTGATCCTAAAAGATCATCAGCCAGCGACTGTGTAGGCAGGGACAATGGTTCATTGTCTTCTGACTGCGCAAGTGTCATACTGTATTTGTCTTTCTTTGCTTTTCTGTTTTCACTGGCCTCTGGCGAGGTTTTTTCATGGAACTGTGGCACATGACATGGGGTCCTTTGCAACTCAGAAATGTTTGTACTATCAGAATCACTACCAGCTTCTGTGTGCAAAAAAGTTTCTGAATGGTTCTCTTCAACTGTATCCATCTTCTGAAATGAGTTTCTCTCATCACTTTGGACTGCACAAATTTCTTTGTCTTTTTCATTGCCGTCTCTGATTCTAGTCTCTTTTAATGAACTACATGCCACTGTTGCGTCACTCTCTGCAAAATGATCCTGTGAACCAATGCAATCTCTTTGGTCAGGAATCAATCCCTTATTTTCCAGCTGTTCATGATGCTTGTCCTCAACAGAGTCCTCATCTCTCTCCTGTTCTCTAAATAAGATCTTTTCCAGGCCCACCCGATCTTCACCATCATCTGTTGATTCGTGCTCCAATATTTCAGGAGCAGACGTTTCTCCAGCCTCCTCTGTAGCCTGGTCCAAATCCGGATTCTGTGTCTCTGCGATCCCTATTTCATTATCTGATCCGTCTGTCAACAGATACTCAGAACTTTGAGTGACCTTTCGGGCTAGACGAGCACTTTTACGGCTTCCACTTTTGTTCCTCGTTTTTTTCGTCTCTTTGCTTACTTTTATTATATTACTCTTCTTCTTCTTTGTTGACTTTTCAAGCATCTGTTTAGCTTTCAACCTTGCCGCTGGAAGCCATTTTTGTCGGTTTCTTTTATGGGTGATTGAGATAAAAGACTCTTTATCCTGAAACAATATCAAATGTATGGATGAGTAAACAAAAAGAGCTGCTTGTGATTCTCAGAGACAAAAGAAGTAATGCATGAATATTGCTCAAACAATGTTCAATACAACTTTTCAAATCTGTAGAGAGAGAGATAGAAAGACAGAAAGAAAAAGTGGTAGCAGTTATGACTAAATAAAAAGATACACTATAACGACAAAAGTATAGGGAAAATTGACCGTTACCCCAACCATGATTTTAATTAGGTTGCATTCAAATACATAAGAGTTCAATTGGAATTCGGTCCCCCCTTTTCATGCTATAACAGTTTTCACTCTCCTTGGAAGGCTTTCAACAAGATGCTGGTGTTCCTGTGGGAATCTGTGCACATGCATTCTGCAGAACATTTATGAGGGCAGACACTTATGTTGGACAAGAAGTCCTGGCTCACCGTTACAGTTCATTCCAAAGGTCCTGCATTTGGTTGAGTTCAGGGTTCTGTTTGGGCCAGTCAATTACTTCCACTTTTCAATTACTTCCAGCACACAGGGACAAAGTCATGATGGAATACAAAAGGTTCTTCCCCAAATTGTGTCCACAATGTTGGAACCACGGTGCTGTCCAAAATGTCTAAGAATGCTAAATCATTTCTGCCCTTCACGAGAGGAAAGGAGCCTAACACACACCCTGAAAATTAAGTGTGTCCCAATTCTTTTGTTCATACAGTGTATGTGCTACAAGCAACTGAGCTACGCCATCCATGGTTTTGGGAACCCGACAGAACACAATGATGTACTGATCAGTCAGATTATCACTAAAGTTTGATTAATGGAGTTAATGTATTGCTCCAAAAACGTATTCTTATATCGTAGGAGAAAAATCTAAGATCAGTGGTTTATGTTTTGTAATTGATAGATTAAAGAACAGACAGGTCTATATTGTTATCACAACAATTATTATAAGTTGTAACTTGAAGTGTGATATGAAATATTGAATTGGTCAACTTACCACTATTCTGACATCTTCATCAGTGCCCCACTCCATGCTGTCATAGTCATCTTCCAACCTAAAATACAAACACTTCTAAATACTTTCTTGAAAGAACTGTAAGTGACATCAGAGTGTGCATGTACACAAAAGACTCCAAGGATACGAAGTTATTTATGGGGTTTACCTTCTAAAATCAAGAACACACAAATATAAAATACATTTTAAATGAACGTACCTTTTTGGGCTTAGTTCTCTTCTTTGCTGCCCCCGATCCTCGCTAATTGTCTTTATACATTTAAAGAACCCGCCAATCTCTGCATTCTGACAGTCAAAAAAAAAGAAATAGAAAAATGATCTTAACTACCTCTTATATTCACTTCTATGTTTGCATGACTATCAATTAAAGAGGCAACTATGAGCATTTCAATGTCGATTTCATTACATAATCAGACACTCAATATGTTTTTTTTCTTTCCTAGATATTTTTGACATTTCAGAGGCAGACATTTTTCTGAAATTAAAGATCATGTCAGTTTGACCTGATTGTTAGGAAAGCTTTGATATTAAATGTACTACTGCCATCATTACACAATATACCAAACCAAAACTTTGTTCGGTTAAAAGTTCTTTGTGCATTAAAGACCACCACACCAGTGTTTTCATTTAGAATTTAGCACTACTGTTCAGAACTAAACGTTGAATGTAACCAACAGGAGGAGTGCCACATTAACTGAAACAGTAAAAACAACAAATCAGTTTCACACTGAATGATAACAGTTTTCATCAGCTTGACATAAAACATTAAATTAAGCTTCTGATTTAACTTAAGAAAGAAAAGTGGCTCTTTAGGTGATATGTGAACACACCACAGCACAGCATACAGTGTAAACAAGTGGCCAGGGGAGCATTGTGGGGGCGGTACTTTGCTTGTATTATCACTGGTCAGATCAGTGGTGCCACTAGCAGCCCTGGGATTCAAACCCACACACTTCTGGTTGCAGAGAAAAGTCCCTAAACACCACACAACCAGCTACACCAAATGAGGAAGGACTGATTGAGACAAACAAGTTTTCTAATGGACTGGATTTCCACAAGAAATACTGAACGTAAAATCACTATTTACTGTATGATGTATTTGTTATTGTTCTAAGTTTTGCTTAGCATATTTTGGAATTATCTTCTCATCTAAATCTATTTAAATGTTCTTTAGGCAGATTTCTAGGACTTTGGGAGAGTACTGTCTGACGGACCTTCACAACCATTCACACATCCTTACCACTAGAACTTGGTTCTTGTGGGTAGACAGTTGTTCTGACCGAGAATTCTTGAGAAAAGGAAACTTTGACTGGACAGGTGCGTGCTTCCACTTCCGTGAGCGAATTCGTCTCTTCGCTGCTTGATCAGCCGGTAATGCCGGCCTTTCCTGGGGACCACCAAACAGGTCACCATCGCCAGATTGACTGTGGGACTCTCTTTGGGATAATGAGCCTGGTCTCTCATCTTTATCTGCCTTGTTACCATCGTCTCCCTCACTGTCAGCATCTGATTCTACAGGGAAGGGAGGAGCTGGTCTCTGTGATGACTGGTGTCGTCTAACCGTTCTACACACTGAAGTCACAGACTGCGTCAAAAACAAGCTGCTACCAGAGTCACTGTGGAGAAAGAATAAGACAAAGAAAAACCTCAGTAAAAGACAATGTACTGAAAGTGGATGATTGATGAAAGCAAATTAGCTTACAAAATAAACAAACGCAAGACAAAAAAATAAAGCAGATTTCCAACTTCAGACCTTGAGGCCCAGTGTCCAGCTCAGTTTGGTGACTGACCTGCTCAAAAACTCTTATACCTCAATATATCTCTCTCTCTCCTATACTCCACTGTATCTCACCTGCCTCTCTACCTCGCTGCACCATGTCGTCTACTTCCTCAATTTACCTCACCTGCCTCTAATTCACCGTACCTCTGCACCCAACAAGCAACAGTGCAGATCATCTAGTAAGTTGTTACGAACTTCCCTTACCACCTTTAAAACCTAAGGTACAAAGGAGGTAATTTGATACACTGTTAAACTTAAATGGATCATTGGGAACAAGAAGATAAAGTTAGTGTTAGGTTTAGTCTGGTCTTACCTGTCCGAGGCTTGTGAATGCGGCTGGTTGCTGTGTTGGCTCACTGAACTTTCAAAATATTTTGAAATAGAGTCGACAACGTCGTTAGGAGGAGTTTCGAAGAAAATATCTCTCTCAGACCCGAGCTCTACCAGCTCGCTCTGTCTGATCGTCTCTAGCACACTCTCCATGGTATTCCAGGTAGCGTTAGCACGTTAGCAGTGCCCTGTCACTCTCCAACTCTTTCATGAGTCAGTCTGCTGGCAGCAAACACATATACCTCAGCTCGGACTGCCTCATGTTAAGCAGTGTTTCAGTATTTCTGAAAGAATTGTGAGGCTCTCTGGCTGTATTAGCCTCATGCGTGTGTTGTTTACGGACTACAGAAACGTGGACGCGCTTGTGGGCGGGGCCTTCGCGGGAATAGCTTCGAACACAACGCAGCCGACCAATCACAGAACTCATAACGGTCGTGACGCCACCTCCGCCCAGCAACGCCGCATTCCATAATGACGAAACGTTTCATTTGGTTTACTTTTTTTTCTCTATAAATTAAATTCTAAGAGGTTTACTGACATTACAACATTAAAATGAAACAATAAATAATTTAACAATAAAATAAGGTTAAAACGTAAATGCAACAACATATGATATTAATAATTTATTCATAATTCTCTTACTAATAATATTGAAATAATGTATAGCAATTGACTTAGATAGAGAGGAAATATAAGTATGTAGTAACGTTTCAGTAGTGTCAGTAATAATAATAATTCTGCTAAAGTAAATATATTATTCATTGTATCAATGATAAAAGAGAAAATATCAATAGTATCAGTAGTAATATTATTATTAATCATCAGCATCAGTAATGCGAGATTATAGTTATAAAATTAATAATGACTTCTACTATCAATAGTTGTAGTAGTATAGTGCAAATATAGTAGCATAAGAATGAAATGGAATATAGATTTAATACATAATTTAAGACATAATTTAAGAATAATAAAGCTTAAACATATAATAAAATGTATATATAATATATACAATTTAAATAAAAACTAAATTTTAGTACACAAAAGTGTATTCTCTCTCTCACTCTCACACACAACCTTAGCTCAGGAATGGCCTCGAAATTAACTGCTAAATTGGTTAGTGTGAAAAATCTCGCATTATTTTGCCAGCCAGGCCAGGGGAAAACATTACTCACTCATGAATCGCTGGGGTTGTGAAGGTAGCCTGCCAGTGTAGTCGGTCAACACTGACGATTTGGGGCATGTGATCTCTGAATGATTGTGAGTGGGTTGCAGAGTTATCTGTGCAGAAAGAAGAATGGCAGACACCAGCAAGACTGAGAAGTTCCAGCTGCATGTCCCCACCCTGGAGGAGCTGTGTCAGGGTAAGCTCTACACGCACGTAATTCAAAAAGAGAGAAGTTGCTGCATGTTCTCGTGATCTTTAGCACAAGTGTGTGTCTCGAGCTCAGGTACAAAGTTCATTGAGATAATTTTTTGGGTTAAACTTGTAGCTGAGCTGAAAAACTCCGTGTGTGATTTCAAGTCCCAGCCTGTGGTTCACTGACAGTATGTCGGTAATCTCTGTGGAGTTAATCTGCTCTTCACTGATCTTCAACAGTGCTAGAAAACGGACTGAGGAGGAATTTTGAAGATGCCGAAGTCTGTGTGGCTGAGTGCCCAGATCTCTCACTTGAACCATTCCAGTTTCCTGTTAAAGGTTGGTACCACCCACATATGGGGGTGAACTCACTGTATCCTATTTTAAAATAGCTTTAGTGGCTTTATGATTTGCTTCTGTGTTTTACTTGCATTTTTCTTTCTAAATAAACAAAAGAAAACCCTGCAAAATCTGATCATTAGAAGTAACTTTGGTATATTTAATAACTTACATTATACAAGGTCCTCAAATACGCATACAGTAGTTTTCTGGTCCACTCTAACAAACTAACCCCTTAATCACAACCTCTTGATACAACTTCATAAGAAACCAAGGTTTTGATTGGTGCATACCTCACTCATGGGGCATAGATATACTGAATCCATTAAATCAGCTTTTTGTAACATTATGACGCACTTCTTTTCTTCTACTTTGTCACTACATCAGATCAACTGTCACCATTTTCTTCTGTATATTTCTTTCTCTCACACCAACTGCCTGCATGTCCTTCCTAACCACATACATAAACCTTCTACTAGATCTTCTTCTTCTCATCTTCCATGCAGCACCTTCCTAAGCATCCTTCTTCCAACACCCCTAGTCTCTACTCAGCATCCTCTTTCCAACAAACCCAGTCTCTCCTCAGCATCCTTCTCCCAACACACTCAGAGTCTCTCCTCAGCATTCTCCTCCCAACACACTCAGAGTCTCTCCTCAGGATCCTCCCTAGATATTATGATGCAATTCTGTTATTCTTAACAAATAAACAAAAGAAAATACTGTAAATCAGAGAATTGGAGTAAAACATATAATGGCGATCTGACTATAAGAAGGAATTTGTTCTCAGAGCCAGTGTTTTGCCACTATTGCCCAACATATGTTACCTGAACTTTAACACAAATCTCTTTTTCCAAAGGGCTTTGTGGAAAACCTCGCATTACTGATGTTGGCGGCGTCCCCTACTTGGTCCCCCTGGTCCACTTGGACAAGGTCTTTTAGCCTAATAATGAAGACTATAGATTAGGGACAGTCTGTGGTAACACATTTGGAATATATGTCTGCTAATTCATAATATAATCAGGAGTTAACAGAAGATGTTATGTTTTAATGTCTTCCTTGTTCAGGTGTATAACATGAACAAGGTGTCCAAGGAGTTGGAGCTGCCAGGGGCATTCATACTTGGTGCTGGAGCTGTTTCATCCAAGACTGTTGGAATGAACGCAGAGGTGAAAAGCCGTGGCGCAACAAGCTACTTAAACTGTCTTTCATGAATATAACAGTACACACTTTCTCTTATCAGCGCACAATCAGATTTAAGGAGGAAGGTACTTATGTTATGACTGCACAGGCACACAGACACTCAGAGACAAGAACAGAGACTCTGACCTTATGTAAGCAATCTGAAACATATAAATCAATTTCAGAACACCTTTTACATTTACATTTCATTGACATGCAGCAATATCACGGCTGCCAAAATTCTAGAGACTACTTTTAATCTCTGTGCCTCTTCATACTTAACTTACAACTTCCCCACCACACTTAGAGTGCTCCTATGGCTCACCTTTTGTTAGATTGGAAGAAACCCTCAGACACTGCATCCCGTTTTACCAGGCAATTGAGTATATTAACATTCACTGTAAGTTAATATAACATGTTTTTAATCTGGGCTATTTAGGACCATTTCTGTTGGCCCATTCCTCCTTAATTTTAAAAAGCATGTGTATAAAGCATATTATGATTACATAGAAAGATTTAAAAATGAAATTACAAGATTTTGATCTGACAGTGATGATATACGAGACATTACAGATGGTATTGGGGAATTATATCTGTAATACTGCACCCAGTACATTATGCACCTATTCTGGGGTTGTCAATAGCAGAAGATGTGTGTATTCTTCTGGTGCATGTGTAGTAAAACCTAACAGATGTAAACATCCAATTATCATCTGATTTATGACTCAAATGCAAATTTTCTTTAAATATTAGCATGTTATTATGAGAAAATTACTGTAAGTTAGTTATTAATCTATAGTATTTACACCCCTGTATTTGCATATAAAGCACAATGTAGTTCCTATTGAGTATGTTCTGCAGAAGTTTTACTGGATTTATTTGTACATTATAGTGTAATTATATTGTTTTTCCTTGGTGTCCCTGTGTACCTGTGCAGTTGTAATGTATTCCCTTGTAATAAATGTAATATAATTTCCTCCAGGATCAATAAAGTGATTCTGATTAATAGCAGGTTTTACACCCAGAGGAAAAAAACAAGATACCATCCCCACGCTCAGCTCCCCAGGTGCTGCATTGCTGGCTATCCACTGCTTTAGGCTGTTGAATGGGTTAAATGCAGATAACCATTTAGAGCTGTTCAAAAATAGACAATGACACTAACACTTTAGTATTAGGACTCGTATCACCCCAATCAAGAACTCTAGGTCCTGAATTCCTCTAATAGTTGAAGCAGACAGCCGACAGACATCTACATTCCAACAAAACATTTTAAATATTCAGAATTAAATGAAATGTTTAATAGACATGTGCTTGGTATCTGTCACTGTGCTGGATATTATCATGAGTGTCTTACTCAGTAATCACTCTTACTTTTCAAAGCTGATGCCGCTGGTGCTGACAGAGTCGGAGGGTAAGCCTGCCGTCAACGCCAGCTACTTCTCCTCCATCAACCCAGTGGATGGGAAATGTCTGCAGGAGAAATACAGCGACAGGTTTCATGACTGTGACTTCGGGCTCCTGGCGAACCTTTATGCATGCGAGGGAAAACCCGGGAAGGTGAGGAAACAGTAGAAGCAGGTATAAGTGATGCTCCATTCCGGCATCCTTTATATTGAAAGTATTAAAACAACTGCATGGATATATACACTACCGGTCAAAATTTGGACAAACTGTCTCATTCAATGATTTCCTTTGTTTTTGTTATTGGCCTCATTGTAGATTAAGAATATAAAAAACATCACCTATTGCTCTAATAACAGCTTTTAAGATTTTTATTTGTCACATGCATAGTCATACAGGCTTGGCATTTTTTCAATCAGATTCATGAGGAATCGTCCTGGAATGGCATTTAATAAACAGGTGTTCTTAATCAAGAGCTCATTTGTGGAATTTCTTGCCTTCTTAATGTGTCATCAGTTGTCATGTTTGGGTTGGTACCCAGTTAGTGATCGTATTCCAATACGGTTCTATTCCACATTATGGCAAGAAATACCTAACATATAAAAAGAACAGTCCATCATTGCCTTATTACAAACATACTCTGGTTTGTTTAACACTTTTTTTGTTTATTGCACAATTCCATGTGTTCCTTCATCATTTCTTTTCAATATTAGTCTACATATGTAGAAAATGATAAAAACAAAGAAAAAACATTGAAAGAGAGCGTGTTTCTAAACTTTTGACTGGCCGTGTACTTATCTATGTACTTGTTTATGTATATGCCTGTAGGATAAAGGTGAGTGAAGTGATTAGGGAAATCTCAGACTATGGGGTAATACTTCTGTAATATATATTTATAAGCATGCCTGTACAGTGGACTAGTTTAGCATTAATTTGCTACTACACAATGCAAATGTATACATATTAGATTGGTATTACATTGGTACCATTCCATGAGTGGTTCAGAATTTTAAAGACTAATTAAATTATTTAATTAAAAGTTTTTATTTTTAAAAATATGGATGTGTATCCAGGACCAGGTTTGGGAGCCATGGTTCCTAACCTGTGTTCACCAACCCTCGTGTCCTGCAGATTTCCAACCTGTATCCCACATGCTGCCCTTTTCCAAACAATAAATGCACATGATCCAGTCAACACTTCTGAAGATGTTCAATAATAGGGGCAGGTGTAGTGCGCTATAGTTGATGACCACTGTGTAGAACACACTTGATCTGTCATGAAGAATGCGGAGGTTTGAATTTTGAATGAATGAATAACTATGGCTCAATCCTGAATTAGTAACTAGTGGTAAATAAACTGCATGCTCACAGGTCATCGAGGTCAGAGCCAGCAGGAGGACGGGAGAGGAGAGTCTCGTAAGCTGCATGAGGAAAACCATGGAAGAGCACTACAGTGACAAAATCCTGGCTCTTGGGGGGACCTTCATCATTCAGAAAGGGAAGGCCAAGATCCACATCATGGTAAACTATTTCAAATGACCATATTAACGTTCTGGTTACTGATCATAATTATTAAGATCAGATCCGGAGAATTTATTAAATGAAAGAAGACTTTTGGCAATCAAGTAGATATTATTATCTTCTTTCTGTAAACTCATCCAGTTCCTTGCAAATAAGGGGATGTATTAACTGATGTAGAACACTGCATGTGCCTTCAGAACTACAGGTATATTTATGGCCTGGTTTCATTAACCCAGATGGAAACTGGAAACATTCGGTCTGTAGAACGTTTGTTCTTTAATTCCCAAGATGGTGGCACGTTAGGTTGCGGCAGCCAATCTGGGTCCGACACTTTGTTGCGAGTGTGTTGTTCTCGCGACAATTAAACCTACACGGCAAATTCAAATTTTTGAAAATCCCTGAGTATACATTTGTTTCATGCCCCAGTGTTGCATCTTTCCATTTTTAATTTGTAGCCACCAGAGTTCTCGTCGTGCCCCCTGAATACTAATGAGGATGTGAACAACTGGCTGAAGCACTTTGAAGTCAGCGCTCCACTCATCTGCCAGTCTGTCATTGTATCCAGAGATCCGGTGAGCGTCACTCATCATCACGCCCTGCTAACTTCATTCATGTTCTTTGGTGATTTATTGTCAGAGGACAGTTCAGCCTAAACCCATACTCAAATTAAAACCTCTCTTACTTTGGTGAAAGAATGACTTGACATAATGGGAACTTTCTCAAAAATTTAGAGGTGAAGTACAAGATTAACAGTTTGAAATGACTGAAGGACTCATGAGTAACTCATGCAAGAACAACAGGGTTTCTAAATATACCTAGCATCTGTCATCACAGGACAGATTACATGATTAACTTAAACCCAACAAAGAAACGAGTAAGGACCGCTCAACAAATAAATGAAAAAACAGACAATTAGTTCCTTTCCTCACACATACACAGTACAGTGCAAAAGTCTTTGGAAAATAATATTTAAAAACTTTAGACGAGCAGTGAGCTTTTTTTTAATATTACTAAATATAATAAATAAAACTTTTAAAAGAATAAACACAAATGCATTATACAGAAAATGTGATTTAGATGTACAGCATATTAATGTGTTCATTGTGGAACTCTAGTATTACTGTAGTTTCATCGGAAACCTGGTTTGACTTCATGAAATTAAATCAGAACCTGCTGATCGAATTTCACAAACCCAAACCAAATATCACGTTATTATCAACAAATCAAATCTCGATAATTTTGTACTGCTTTCTAGTTTGTTCTAAGGATATTTTACTACACTTTATCACACGCTGAGGAAAATTGTGCCTATGACTTATGCACTGTACTGTGCCTCAGTAATAGCAGAATTGTTGTCAGTTAAAAATATTCAGAAAGAAACACATCCACCATTATCTTAATTGAGTATGCGTTACTAGTTACAAACCACATTATTTTTTCACAGGGTCTGGATCTGAGACTGGAGCACACCCATGGGTTCAGCCATCACGGAGAGGGAGGCCACTACTACATAGACACCACCCCCAACACGGTGGAGTACCTGGGATACTTTCTACCTGCTGAGTTAATTTATCGCATTGACCGGCCAACAGACACACATAATGTGGGCAGAGACTGAAGATAAATATACTATACAAAACTGTTAATTAATGAAACATGACCCCAGGACCAAGAGTTCTTAATATTTGCACTTAAATGTTTCAATAAAGAGAAATGGGTAAAATCATATGATGTTGTCCTTCTTTCAGTACATCTAATGCTGGAGAATTATTTCAATGATATAGCCTAATGTTTAATTATAATATGTGTAAGTGTGTGTGTTTCTGTGTTTGTGTGTATATGTGTGTAATTAAAATGAATGTACTAATATATACTTACTTGAATTTATTAACAAATTACATGTTATTACATATGTACGTTTTAATGTTAATGCTTTCTATATGGACAAAAACAGTGTGTTTCGGTCTTTGGGCTATGCTTCTTTCTTCCAGTAAGGGTAAATCTTAATGCTTTAGCATACCAAGACATTTTGTACAATGCCATGCTTCCAAGAAGGATGTTTTATATTCCAGCATGACTGCGTCCTAGTGCGCAAAGTAAGCTCAATAAAGACATGGCTGGATGAGTGTGGTGTGGAAGAGCTTGACTGCTGTAGGCAGAGCCCTGACCTCAACCCCATCCATCCCCTTTGGATAGAAATGGAACGGAGATTCTGAGCCAGGCCTACACAAAAATCTTTTGAAAAGCCTTTCAAAAAGAGTGGACACTGTTATAGCTTCAAAGGAGGTGGGTGGGCGGGGTATGTAAATTTGAATGCAGTGTCATTAGAGTTTAATGGTCCGATGTCCCAATACTTTTGTCCATATTGTGAATGTATATATTTTCCCGCGCAGATCCAAGTAACGCGGTTTATCTGTACTCGTTAAAAGGGTGCAGCGTTGGGGAACTGGAAAGTGTTTTGTTAGAAATTTTATACATTTTTTCATAGACTGGCCCAGAGGTTTGTCGTAAAGGTTCGTGTGACATTTGCGTTTCATAATTTAAGCAAGTTTAATTAATTTAAACAGCTCTATTACACTATTGTCACTGTAGATTAGCATAACAAGCTAATCAGTTTATCATATATAAACTGATTAGCTTGCTGTATTATATTATATTTTACATTGTGCCGTATTGTACCTTATTTAACAAAAAGCGATAAATAAGGTGTAATACAGGTATAATACAGCACCTATGAGTTCAGTAGTCCACTATATTTGAGTATGTTTCAGGTTATTGCTTTCCACGACTTAAAAACGTTGCTGCACTCTTAAAGATCTACATTAACATCCCTACCATGAGGAGGAATGACAACCAGCCAAGGCCAACGGCAGGTAGGTCAATTTACGCTTTTTACGCAATTTTTAACAAAAGTATTGGGACGCCTGGCCATAGCAAAAACTGAAACTCTAATGGCAATTGCATTCAAATACATAGAGTTGGTCGTCCCTTTGCTTTTATTGCTTATAAGGGCTTCTATTCTGGTTGGACGACTTTCCACAAGCTTCTGGAGTGTTCCTCTGGGAATTTGTGCCATTCTGGAGAGCATTTCTGAGGTCAGGAACGCATGTTGGACAAGAAGGCCTGGCTCACAATCTCTGTTCCAGTTTATCCCAAAGGTGTTGGATGGCATTTCTGGGGTCAGGGCTCTGCATGGGCCTGTCAAGTTCTTCCACACATAACTCATCCAACCATGTCTTTGTGGAGCTTGCTTTGTGCACTTGGACAGATGAAACGTTTCTTTGCCAAACTGTGTCTACTAATTTGGAAGCATTTTGTTGTCCAAAATGTCTTGGTATACTGGAAGTAAGAGTTCTAGCCCAAATCCCATTAAACAGCTCCGTCCCAATACTTTGGCTCACATAATGTATCTGCAAATGTTTTCATGTAATGTCCTTACTCATTTTTCATTTGATTTGTGCAGGTGGATGTGTATTCATGTAAATTGTTATTGAGGGAAAAAGCTTATTATTATATTGCGTTTGATAATAACTCATATTGTCACATTTCTCTGTTGATGTACAGGCTGCCTGTCTGTACCACTGTTCAACCAAAAAAAACGGAGCAGATTGCCTCTGACATCCAATCCCTCTGAGAATGAAATGTACTCTGGCAGGGAGCACATACAAATGCACAAGTTCACCCCAGGCACTCATTCATCCGGTATGTTTTTTGTGAAGTGCTTCAATTAATACCAGACTCTGACAAGAAATCTTAGCACAGGAAACAGCCGCTAGCCCTTTTCAAAGAAGATGAATCACAACGTGTTGCTTTTGTTCAGGTAGCGAAGGCTTGACTTGGGAATCACCAAATCAAACTCTTCTAACCCAGAGAAGTGAATGGAACCAGCAAGCCAACCCACACCCTGTGCAAACCAAAGCTTGGCCTACGACTTCATTTAGCTCCACAGGACGAGGATATGCACCCATACCTCACCCACATAAACCCAGCTATGTTAGGTACTTAAATGCAAATATGCTATGGGTCAATTGCTAAAAGGTGTAGTTTGTTTCTACATGCTAATATAAAAACTGAGACAGAATGCCTCTGTTTTATTACTTTTCAGTTTTTCAACAGATTTTGTACTTTCAGGTCAAAGGCAGGGCCACAGGGACCTCCAGGCAGACAAGAATGTATCATGGCACCTCAAGGCTTGAGGCAAGATGGATTTTCAAGAGTCAGTGGAGCCAGTCTGGTTCAGACTAGACCATTCACTGGAAAGCAAGCCATTAAGCAGCAGCCTTTTAGTAGACAAACCAATCCAGCCACCCCTCAGCAAACTCTGTCTGCCCCAGCACTCAGCCAGTGGCCTGGAGCTCAGAACAACAAGTGGAAGTCAAATTCTGCTGGGAATACCAGTGCTGGAATGTGGGTTGAAAACACATTTGACACTTCAAAAAGCAATAAAAAGTTACAGCAACAGGTAACACATTTTAACTAAGGAAACTAAGGTAACAATACACTCTAATATTATAAAGCCTTTATGACAGTGTACAATAATATAGTACATATTGTACACTACAGTTGTACAATAATACATTTATGCTCCAGCCAGTTCTGCACCTGAACGACTACATTGCTTTCTCAAGCATTTTTCCAGGTGTTTGTATTCATTTTTTATTTTTGCGCACTGTAGAAGTCTGCAGTACTGGAGTCAAAGCCAGCAACCAAGAAATCCTTGCGAATCCTCACAGCTGTTATTGAGGGAATGAAACACTGGAGCCAGTTCAAGGACAAAGTGCCTATGCTGTTTGAGATTTTTGGTAAGTATAATTGACTAAATTCTAGATTTGTCTGGCTGCAAGTCGCCAAACTAATAAATTGAATGTACATTGCTTGCTTGATTATTTGATATAGAACAGTGGACATTAGATAGTGGATTGTGGAAGTAGATAGTGGACATGAAGCAAATACAATATATTATTGCACTGTGCTTAATTGTGTGTTTTTTGTCTTGTCTGTTTTTACAGCCAATCTTGATTCTGCGGTTACAATAGGAAAATTTGGTGCCAAGAACTTCCTTATGAGGGATGGAAAGGATGTGGTGCCATGTGTGTACTATGAAATTGTGAGTTGTTTTCAAGCAGGTTCTACAAAAACTGCAACTTTTTCTCCATTACATCATTTAGCCCATCCACAGCCTCTTACCTACAGCTGTCATTAATGTGTTCTATTTATCACCTCTGCTGTACTCGGCAAGAATTGCCACGTATAATGGCCAAACGTGTAAAACGACTGGGTCAGAGGCCAGTTGTAAAAGATGTCTAGATGGAGTTTGTGACCATTGTTAAATGAGTTCACTTATCCTCAGCGCCCTTGCTGTGTCTGCCCTTCACACAGAGCTGGAATAAATCAGTGTGAAATTTGCAGTTACGTTTTATCACCAGAACAACCCAGCAAGCTAGGATTGGTGAAAAAAAATCTGATTCGTTTGCACCACTTTCATAATCACAATAATAGATAACATATACGTGTAACGGTGCGGGCTGCGAGCCGTGCACCGTTCACTGCCTCGGGTGAGGGAGAGGGAACCAGACATCAGGAATTCC
>JBBKCR010075627.1:14885-25054 GCA_037577295.1 Ladigesia roloffi | reverse complement strand
CACACACACACACACACACACACACACACACACACACACACACACACACACACACACAAACTCCCTGAGACTCCAGTGACTGTCCTGGGACAAGAGAACCTGACACTACTGGTGGAGGAGTGGGGGGAGCGGATGAGAGAAATGCAGAGTCATAAGAAACTGTATCAATTTAAGGGAACATTCAAAGTCACCGTCACTGCACAACATACACACATAGACACACACACACAAAGACACACACAGGCTGGTGTGATAGGGGTGATTCCAATAAAAACATCAGCTCTTGTACATTTGACATTACAGATGCAGCTGAATGTAATGTTAGGGTTTTAGGGTTGTGTGTTATGTGCCCCAGTCTGCTGGATGGCAGCTGTGTTATCCACTGCACTGCAGAACACTTTCAAGTGTGTTCTAATGTAGCAATAACAACGATGTCAGTTTCTATACTTCACACGGCAAATTAATCAATATGATCATGGTGAAGACTCCAGAGAGGGATTTTTTCGGAATAGATTCTCACTGTTAAATGTTTTAGCTGAGTACTGCGATAAAATTTCTCAGATCATGTTTAAAACAAATTTTCCACAAATCCAACTACAAGCAATTCTTTAGGAAATCTATTCGTAAAATCTTACAGAGTATAGTTAGGTATAAACTAGGGCTGGGAATTTAACGCATTAATTAGATTAATTAATCACACAAAAAAGCGTTAATATTTTTAAGGCAATTAACGCTTTACGTCATATTCGTATCCGAGTCCCAGATCACTGCTGTGTGAGCAGCCAGAGAGCGCAATTCAGTTCAGTGAGATTTAGAAGACAAAAAAATGCAAAAATGGCTAATAAATTATGTCTTGTTAATGTTTTTTTGCTAATTCTGACTCTGAAGGGGAATATTTGCCTTTGGAAAAGACACTCGCGTGTCTTCATCTGCACGGCCAGGCAACGAGAGAGTGATCACAAAGCACAAACACACGTTTATTTCAACACTTTACCCATCGGGAAAGTGTGTGGAAGTGGTGAACCTGCTCGTAGTGTTTATAGGAGAGCTGTTGGTCGAGCTAGAGGCAGCAGAAGAGGGGAAATTTGGGCTGGAATTAGCCGCATTAGGTTTCTCCATCCAGACCTCCAGAGGGGCGGAGTCTCAGCGCTGTAGGCGGAGTGTGTGTAGAGCTGGGAGACATAGTTTATCAAAACTTACATCTGTCATTTACTGTAACCTAATTAAAAGGTTTTGTTCAGTCCAAAATTCAATGACCATTGTATCCTAAGTTACAGGCTTGTATTCAATAATAAATGGTAAAAAAAACCTGCTTCTTGTAAGTCTGTATGTATGTGCGATTAAATGCGATTAATTAGATTAATTAATCGCCATACCATGTTATTAATTAGATAAAAAAATGTAATCGCTTGAGAGCACTAGTATAAACATGTCAAATCTGGTGAATGCAGAAATATATATATTTTTGTGGTTGCAATTCCAAATGGAAAAGCAGCAATGATTTAGCATTTCAGTGGCTGAATTTTACCCCTGCTTCTCTTTGTGTAGAGCATTTGCTATCTTTAGCTAGTATAATTTTAAGAGCCCATTTGGCTAAGGCTTTTTCCCTCTCTACGGTTACAATAGTGTTAGAGGAGTCATAAATTCACCTTGTAGGAGAAATTGATGAATATATTTTACAAAATTCACTTTACATTTCTAATCTTTCTTGCTATGACAATATTCAATTCAATTTGGTTCAATTCAGTTTTTATATAGTGCTCTTTACAACCAGGTTGTCCCAATATTTTAAAGGAATACTGTTTAGAAATATTATGCTGCTTTTAACTGCTATTATACTTGAATTTGTTCTCTAGCTCCTAAAAAAATTACATCTTCATGTAAAATCCTCCTGTTTTATAACTTCACTGCAGGTTCTCTTGATTGTATTTGTCATTGTCTTATCAAAACCTAGTGGAGGCTTTACAGGAGCAGTAAAATGTAACGAGATGTTATTCACATTTCTGTTATGGCAAGAAACACCAAAAGGGGATGCTTGGACCCCGACCGTTGCCTCTGTCTGAAGTATGATGACTGTATGAAGAGCTGTGGACTGATCTCAGGTCAGGTTTTATTTTTGTGTCTGTGAATTCATTCACAAACAAACTAGCATTAAGAAGACTCAGAAGAACGCTCTGAGCTCAGAGAGAGAGTGAGGGAAGGGTGGGGGTGGGCAGAGAGGGACAAAGTCAGCAGCCCAAGAAAAGTTGAGCGAGAGCCAGATTCTTTTCAGCAGAGAGAGAGAGAGAGAGAGAGAGAGAGAGAGAGAGAGAGAGAGAGAGAGAAATGCTCTGGTGTTGAGGCTGCAGTGAAAGAGAACCTCTCTGCTGTCCCGGGATGGAGAGCAGGTTCCGTCTGTGAAAGTGTGTTAGTGTGTGTGTGTGTTAGAGCATTATCAGGACGGGAGCGGAGTATGTGTGTGTGTGTGTGTGTGTGCTGCGGACACCCTGAATCATATTGTCCTCTGGAATTCTCTGTATAGGAGACAGGCCGTGTTACCTGCGCAACAGAGGAGGTAGGAATCACACACACACACACACACACACACACAGGGCATACACACCTGCATATGAACTGTAAATGTGTCTTGTAAAAGTTATTTACCTCTTTAACCTGCAGGCTATTAGCCTGTTACTAATATTAAGGCAAATTACATTATTCTATGAAACTAATGTAATGTATAATTGCAGTGTGGACCGACTTGCACCATAATACACTTAAGCCAAACTGCAGAGTCAATAGCAATTTAATATCCCTGCACTTTGAAAATAAAACACTTATAATAGAAACCAGAGGCCAGTAAAGCATGATCTGTGGGGTGATTAAGAGTACACTGCAAATGTGACAGAGTAGATAGAGAGATTAGAATGAGATCAGCCTTCTTTAAGTCATTCTTGTGATCCTGAAAGTATCATTTACCTGTATTCTTTTTATAATCCTTCCGGTTTGTCTCTTCTGAGCAGGTACTTTGGGCCAGACGGAACGTTTTTGGACCAGACAGGAGTCTCACTCCACGCTGACATAGTGTTTTATCAATATAATAATAAATCACAAACACACATGCAGACACACACTCAGGACTGGCCTGGAATCCCTCCAAAGAAGTGAGAACGTCTGTCAGACGTCGGGTGGCGCAAAGTGCTCGTAACTCCGCGGCAACTGACCTCAGCCAACGTGCCGAGAGGGAAGAGAGAATAATCTGGAGCAGACGGAGGGGAAACTGGGGGACAAAACCAGCAGCTGCTGCAGGCGGAGCGGATCTCTGGACTGTCAGGACAAACACACAGATGGAGACTCAAAGAGGAAGGAGGTTTCTACCAACAAGGAGCTTCACCTGCCTTGTAGTCTTCATCACCTTCAGTAAGTTCTCCTCTGATACTTGTCTTTAAGGTTTATTTAAACCTCTGCTCTGATTGGCTGATCTATATTGTGTCTGGGAGTGGCGGGGCTAACCTGGTGTGGGCTGAAACAAAGTTGTCAGTAATTACGTCAATATGGACTGTTACTGCTGCGTACTTTATGTATTTTTAACTGTTCGTTTAAAAAATGTTCATTCATTATATAGGATTTTACAATGAAAAACAATTAAATAATTATATAATAATCTCCTTATACATATCAGCACATATTTTTCTGCATAGAATTCCCATTATCACAGTTTCACTGTGTCACAGTGAGAAGTGGCTTGGCTGTGTTTATATATGTGTATGTATCTGAGCGTGTGTTTGTTTGTGTGTGTGTGTGTGTGTATCTGTGTGTGTGTAAGTGGGGCATTATCTGCTGCTTTGTGTCCTAAAACAGGAATTCGAATTGGAGTGCAGCTCTGGCTTTTACTCTTGAATGAACACACTCACACATACACACAAACACACACACGCACACACACACACAGAGTCTTAGCGCTGGATGATGAGTTGCATTGTAAAAAGAATCTAGTCAGATACAGCTGTGCAGTGCTCTGAGACTCTGAAAAGTATTAAATGTGTACCCGCCCTGCTGGTGGAGTCGTTCAGAATAGGTTTGCTTTAAAATGGTTCACTGTAGAAGTTCCTTTACAGTGTGGTGAATGGAACTAGGTGGAACCAGGCATGTTGTCTACACTAATATAGCCAATTTATTTACTCCACATGTGTTTATGGGCAATATTGGTGATGGTATAATTACATAACATAACATAACATAACATAAAATTAAATTACAATACATTACATTAAATTACATTATATTACATTACATTGACACTTTTATTCAAACTGGAAGCACTCAACCCTCAGGACCATGTGAGGACCAGAGGAGAGTTCTACGTGCTAAAATCTTTAGGTAGGAGTAGTCAGGGGTGTATCAAGCTTTCCAAATGTGTGTGGGGTGTTCTGAGATAGGGATGCCAAGTTATAAATACAGTTGAATCAATTTAATACAATATAATCTGTGTGCTACGCCCCTGGGAGTAGTAATAGAAGATAGATGGTCTCTGAACCGATGGGTTCCCCAAGCAGGGAGCCAGAATGAGGCCAGTCTGGACTGGGTTTGCCTTGTGTGTGGCGACGGCGGAACCAGACGACATTCCTTGGAGGAGTGGAGGGAGCGAGTAGGAACATGAACCTGCATTAAAAGGTTATGATAACTAAGGGCAGATCCAGAGGACAGTCTGGTGGTGAGATTTAGCGACTTGAACTTCATTCGAGCAGCCATAACTAGCCAGTGTACTTCAGTTAAGAGTGACGTGACCTTTTAGACTGGTTGAAAACCAGCCGAGACGTTGCATCCTGAACAAGCTGAAGTTTTATTCTAAATGAAGCCATTGACAAACCACTTAAAAGAATACTGTCCTATAGTTGTTTAATATCTAAAGAACCTCCAAGTTCGCATGTCTACACCAAAAACCGTTAGGTAGACTTTAACAGTGGAAATGCCTTGGTGTTCTTTGTAACTTGCTGATGAGTTGTGTCATGAGTTACAGCACATTATGGCCGAGAAAACACTGCACTGCGTGCTGGATTTGAGCCCCACTGTCCCTGTGGGCCTTTGAATGTGTCTCTGGTGTGGAAGTGTTGTGAAATCTGATTTAGGTTGGGTACAACGTGCTCGGAACTGAGGAATAAGACACCAGGGGGTATCTTATTCCTCAGTTGTGAGTGAGGGGATCGTGCCTTTGCGGTAGCAGCCCCGAAAATTTGGAATGGGTTGCCTTTGTACATCAGCCAGGCGTCTTCTGTATCTAATTTTAAATCTCTTTTAAAATCTTTTTTTCCTTGGCTTTTGACATTTTGTGAGGCGCTGTACGTTGATGTAATGTGATTTTATTATTTTGTTTGTTCATCTTTTATGTCTATTTATGTTTTATATGGTATATTTGATGCTATTTAATTATACTTTGGTCCTTTGTGTTAACTTAATGTGCTAAACATATAAAGTTGGATTGGATTGGATTGGATACCAGCGGTGAGCAGGAAGCAGATAGCAGGGTCCAGGTCATCAGGGGGGTCATTGTCACAGCAGCTGGGTCTTGATGAGAAAAGCAGTTGTGTAAGCACAGCGCTTTCACTCTGTCTAAGCTTCCCTCGCTCACATCTCTAGATATCCGACTGGTCATGTGACGTCAGTCCAGCCAGGTGCATGTCCTCGCCAGGTTTTCGGCGGGAGGTGACCCTGATTACAGCATCTACTGTACATTGGGATGTAAAGTAATGAGCAACTGCAATAAGAGTCAATGGGTTTCCTCAGAGACAGACATGAACGTTTTCTTTCGCTAATTAAAACCGGCCATGTTCAGGTCATAGCAAATCCTCACACTCAGTGGCAACACCAAATTTACTTTCAATGTTAAAAAGCGGCACAAATGCATATCCAGATTTGAAAATCCCAGTTTAATAGCTTTTTATAGGGTACCTCTAAGTGTGATGGATCCTTCCTGAGCCACTGATGCCCATCCGAACACCCAATATCTGATTATGTATTAGGGCCAAACATAGAAATAGATTCCATCCGATATACCAAAGTAAGGCAAAATATATAAGTATAAGTATTTTTGAATCTCATTTTCCTGTTAGCATTTTAGCATGCTAGTGATCTTCTAACCAGGCTACCTTAAAAAGGGCAGAATCTGGTCCACTAAAATGGAATATGAAACAAGGACCAGATAAGGAGAGGCTGTTTACAACTGTTTTAAACATCTGCTCCACAGCACCTACACACCAATATTTTGTACAATAACTAATCACTAGCATGAATCTGACCATATTTTATGTGACAGTGAAGGAGGAAGGTTGATTCCAAAGCAATGATCAGTGGATAATGAATGGTATTGGATCATGATACTAATCGTATATATACATATACAAAGATTTGTTCTGAGTTGAGAACAAATGAGAACAGAGTTGTAAGTGCTGCAATTGACTACAGGTTTAAAAAGACGGATTTAGCACCTGTTCCTCAAGAACTGTATTCCGAAATTGACCATATATCACCAAAGCTGCGGTCAGGGTTTGGATTAGTGCTTGTTTAGTCAGTCATCTCATGTTTGCTGTCCTTTGAATGGCCCATACCATAGAAACCTGTATTTCATTTTTGTAATAATGTTTTAACTTAATACGTAGACAGTTACATTTTCAAAATATACTCCCCAGTCCATATGATCCTAATAACAAGGAATTATGTGTTTCTGTGATGTGACACCCTCCCACTCAGTCTACACCATCATATCCACACCAATTTACGATAAAGTTAGAGGGTGTTTTTGCTCGCAATACAAGACAGGCTATCAGAACAAAGGTTGTTTACAGTTGTCTTAAAGGCACAGTATCAAAAATAGCCTCTTTCATTCTAACAGATAAAGAGAGGTTGGAAAATGGCCATGTAGAAATGAATCATGACAAATGAAATGGTTGAAATACGAACCTAAAAGTGGGCCTCAGGAAAAAACATGAGAAACATATTTTTAAGGATAAGACATTTGAAAACCCTCTTTAACCTTTATTACCTTAACTGAAGGTACCAGTATGTTCCCAGCAGAGCTTTCACAAGGAGCAATGGATCTTTTGTCTCATTAGGCACCTCAGCTGTGCTGATCCTGGCAAAAATGAGGAAACGACCCACTAAAGTATCGGTGTTCCCGAACCGCTGTACATTAAAGCCACTTTCTATAAAAGAAACGAGCCCGGCTCTTTTCTGGTGATGCTGCACTTTCAGAGTTCATGGATCCTGCAGACCTGATGGACTGGACTGACCCCACCTGCAGCAGGATCAAACCCTGTGGAAGTTTGGTGGCTCTGAACCACTGCATTCTGCCTTTTCCTCTCATAATGGCTCTGGTTCACAGGGCTCTGCAATGCCTTTGCGTGGCATCACCATTATTACACACTTTCACTAATTCTCTTCAAAAGTTTAGTGGTGTTAGGGCCTTGCAGTGAGAGATGGAGGTAATCAATGTCCTCTCAGTCTCACGACCTGACTGCAGAGAGAGAGAGAGAGGGAGAGAGAGAGAGAGAGAGAGAGAGAGATGCAGCAGCAGCAGCTCTTTTTGTGAATGGGTTTTTGCAGCATCATTGCTGCAAGAGAGTGAGGGAGGGGGGAGAAAGGGAGAGGAAGATAGAGCAAAAGAAAGAAAGAGAGCACAGGGAATGCTGAGAAAACACAAAGGAGCAACAAAGGAATGGATTGCCAATACTGCTCTCCTGGCATTCACTGTGAGCTGCTGCCAGTGTTTGTGTGTGTGCATGTATGTGCTCCCACGACTCCACCTGTCTGCATTATCAAATACGACTGGTGCTGGGGAACCCCCTGTCCTGCATATTTTAACACCATCACTGCCCTCTGTCCGCTCTAACTATTCCTGTTTTATCTGCCCCTGTTAAATCTGCCCCTGCTCTAACTGTCCCCGCTCTAACTGCCCCTTGCTGTAACTGCCACTGCTCTAACTGCCCCTACTCTAACTGTCTCCGCTCTAACTGACCCTGCTCTAACTGTCTCCGCTCTAACTGTTGTCGCTGTAACTGTTTCTGCTCCAACTGTCCCCACTCTAACTGCCCCTACTCTAACTGTCTCCGCTCTCTGCCTCTTCTTCAGGTGTGTATGGAGCTAAGGCACTGGAGATGTCCACAGGTAAGATTCCTTTCCTGGAGGCAGTAAATGGAAGTGACGTCCTGCTGCCCTGCACCTACGCCAGCTGCATCGGCATTAAGGATCTGTATTTTAAATGGGAGTTCAACGATAACGGCACCATGCAGAAGGTTAGTCCCGTGCAAAATTTCCTCTATGGCTTCTGGAGTTCTCCATATTCTCTGGTGCTAAAAAAGGAGTGATAAGCCCAGAGGGTCAGAAGATCATCAGCAGAGGTGATCCTAGTGTCCCCAAGCAAAAATTCACTGGGGGGGGGGGGGACACCTTTTCCCAATTTTTGACCGTAGTTTGAAGAGCCAGCTCTCGTTCACCATCTAGTGGTGTGGGGGCCCCAAGCAGCTGCCCGCCCTGCCTGCTGGCAAGATTCGCCTCTGATCTGATCATCAGGATCCTCTGAAGAAGTTTTCTTCTGTTTTTGAAACATCAAATTCTGAAATGATACAGGCATGGGCGTCATCACCACTCAACCGGAGTGGGACGTATCCCTCTCACATTTTCATAATTATTCGTTTGGACCCCCCCCCCTCCTCCTTCCACATTTAACATAAATAATTAGCTCACCCAGTGCTGTTGAATCTTGAATTTTTGGTGAAAGAATCCACTCCACTAAACTGGTAGAAGAACACACACCACTGGAAATCCAAGCAGCTTGTCCGTGCACTGACAATTCACTTTAATTGCATGTGATGAGTTTCAATAGGGCTTTCTAAACAGCGCCACCCAAAGGATGAGGTTTGCACACACGCAGCAACCCCGCCCGCACACAAACCCCGCCCCTATACAGCCCCCTCATATTAAAAATGCTTCTGACGCCCCTGGATCTAGGAATCAGTAACATGCCTTTTCTGAAAATTCGATCGTCATCATGGGAAAGCCAAGCCTTCTGAATGTTGGTTTGACCACTGTAATGTATTTTAAAATCAGCATCTCTATGCATATGACACTCATTCTCATTCTGCTTAATGAGGGACTGATCAGTGATCACATTACAACATATTTGCAGAGGAAAAGTATAAATACACTGCTGTAATCAAAACTCTCCTCCTGCCATGTCACAAGTTGGATAATAAAACACGACTAAAAGTTTGTCAATGTAATTATTGCCCTTTTGTTTAGGAGTGAACGGGAACTTAGCAAGTTCTGTTATCATCATTTCCCTTATGCTAAGATGTTGTTGTTTCCTTTAAAATGATGCTTCAAAAATGTATAGTTTTATTTGGAAGTAAGGTAAATATTGTCAGTAGTTCCTAAGAAAAACTGTTCAGCTCAGTATTTGTACATATAAAAGATAAAATGAGAAACAAAACCTTTTTGCAGTGGTTTCTTATCTTTTTCTGCAGCTGTGTTATATCGGTCCTGACCTCTAAAAGGGAACGTATGTGTTAGTTGGTGTAATCTAGTCCCCTGTTTCTTACTGTCTGGTCAGGTGATCGACTCTGTGATCCCAACGGACTTCATGGAGCCGGAAAACATCCAAATCTACCGGGATCGGGTGGAATTTGTTGGACCCAGCAAGACCAATAACATTTCCATCGTAATCTGGAATGTAACGTTTGAGGACGCGGGAGTGTACACCTGCTTCGGCAAGAATCCCAAAGAGAAGGGCAGAAACCACAGTGCCTTCTTCACCCTATACGTGGTGGATGAATGTGAGTGAGAGAAGATACGACAGAATGTGTGCTTAATGAGAGAGAGTTTCTTACATATGACGTAATGTATTTCAGGACCTCAGTAACGTTTTAGAAACTTGTTTTAGAAACACTTACCTTCTGCTTACACACGCTGGCCATTTTATTAGAAACACGTTCCTTCTACTTCCACTCACCGGCCCTTTTATAAGAAACACCTACTTTCTACGTCCAAACACTGGCTAGTTTATTATAAAACTACACTCTACCTCCACACACTGGGCAATTTATTTAAAAAACTACCTTCTACTTCCACACACTGGCCACTTCATTAAAAACTACCTTCTACTTCCACACACTGGCCACTTCATTAAAAACTACCTT
>JBBKCR010075627.1:0-14785 GCA_037577295.1 Ladigesia roloffi | reverse complement strand
TCCACACACTGGCCACTTCATTAAAAACTACCTTCTACTTCCACACACTGGCCACTTCATTAAAAACTACCTTCTACATCCACACACTGGCCTCTTTATCAAAAAACTACCTTCTACTTCCACACACTGGCCACTTCATTAAAAACTACCTTCTACTTCCACACACTGGCCTCTTTATGAAAAAACTACCCTCTACTTCCACACACTGGCCACTTTATTAAAAACTACCTTCTACTTCTACTGGCCACCATATTTGTATTTCCACTTACTGCTGATAGGTCCCCTGTCCTAATTATAGTCTGCAAATTTTGCTGCTCAACATGTTACACCCGCAACCTCATTCATCATACGATCATCTTCTGACAACAGGACCACCAGATCTTCTTTAGGTGTTACCGATTCTCAGCACAGCAGTGACATAGCTGGAGAGTAACAAATTAAAATGACTTTTTGGCTGGCCAGGAAACTTCTACATTGCGGTTTTACTGTTACTCAGTCAAAATAGATAAATAGATAAATAGAGTTCTTTCCTATCTCATCTTACATCCTGTCTCCTGGGTTGCCAGATTGGGCAATTCACTGCCAAATTTACTGCATGTATGTGGGATAAGCTGGACCATATTAGAACCATGTGCTTTGTACTTACTCCAACTGGCCACATTATTAGAAACACTTTTCTTGTACTTCCACTTACTGTTCACTTCACAGTCATCTGGAGTCTAGGGGGGCATGTTTTTGAATGTGTTGGTAGATATTAGTGTTGAGAGAACACACTCTCTCTGTGACACTCTCTCTGTGACTCTTGATTATGGTGCAGTAACTGATAGTGCGTAAGAATACAGATGCAGAATTCACACAGTGGGAGGTATTCAAAATGTAATTAGGTCTATTATTAAGCTTAAAAAAACAATTTTAGGCTGCCTTGGGGAGCAGAATTGGTCTGCCTGACTCTTGTAGCAGCACCACACTCCCAAAGCGTGTGTGTTATTGCGTGGACACACTCTGTCCTCTCTGACTCAAGCAGTTTCGATGGAAGGCTGAGCTCGTGTGACTATAACTGTCTGCTGTCAGCGTTTTTACTGCAACACCCTCTCTCTGTTTCTCTCTCAGTAAGGGTGGTGGATAACACTCTGAAAATCCTCATCGTCTCCTGTGTTGGAGGCTCCATAGGCCTGCTGATGTTGTTCATGCTGCTCAAGAACTTCACACTCTACGTCCTCGCCAAGATTGAGGAGAAAAAGTGAGATCATCTTCACACCTTTTGTTCAGAAGTTGTCTTAGTTTGCATACAGACAGGTGAATGAACGAGTGGAGAAAGCGAAGGAGTATGTTACAATCAAGCAATCTTGACAAGGCATTTGTACAATAGTTCTGTCACTGCTGGCTCAAACTGGCATGAGAGGTGTCTTTGATTGAGAGGTCATAACTCATTATTGATGGACAAATAGAGCTTGAGCCATAACGCATGCTCAACTGGCCACAGTGCTGCAGTAGAAACAGGGACTTGGATGACGTACGTGTATTTAGATCTGTTATACTGTGAAGGACCTGGTTTCAGCTCCCAGGTCACTGAAAGTCAAAATCACAGGCCTGATGCGAGTGGTCTCCTTCAGGAACATAAGGAACCTGCTTTTATGGGGGTCATGATGGGTCCTGTATAATTTGAGAAATAAGAAAGTCATTAGATTCCAATGGGAGCATTGTGTTCTCCACCACCGCCATCTAAACAACACCTGAGGGAATATTTTTAGAAGAATGGTGACCCATTAATTAAGCACTGTTTAGTACAACCTTTTAAAACAGTAGAGTCTAAGCCCGGCTCTCTCACAGCCTGTAATGAGCACACACCGATATTTTGATGTTTTTCCTTTGATGCTTGATTCATCTGTACATAAACTTATTTGTTCTCATTTTAATAATACTTTGACCAGCTGGACAAACCATTGTTCAAATTAATTCCAAAAATGGCTTTATTTGCATACAACACTGAGCAGAAGGCTGAGGCAACTATACCGACTAAAGCTATTTCAATCAACAGACGGTTTCTTTCTGCCAGTTAAAACCACAAGTGAACATTACAAGAAATACAAACGAGTAGATAAGGTCAAGATATTTTCCTAAATAATTGTTAGTATTTTGTGAGCTGATTATAAGAACACAGGTTTGGTTCCAAATATCTGACTCTAGTTATTGCTTGGATTTCGTCAGTTCCTCTTGAAACACCCCTAATTTAATCGAATGAAGTAAAAATAGCCAAACCAGGAATTTGATGGGGATACATATAACACTGGGCTTCCATGAGAATAGAGGTCTGGTTTACTGTTTACTTTTTTAGTGTTATTTAAATGTATTGTAATATTAGTGTTTTAACACTATAGCACAGTAGTATACTTAGTAAATGTATAATTAGTGAATGTATAAACTTCAAATTTTCTTAGCCAAATAAGATGTTGCACATAACCAGGTAGTGGCCAGATGACCACACGTATTAAAATCCCTCTTTTTTTCTCTCTCTCTTTCTTGCAGTAAGGAGTGCCTTGTCAGCTCTTCAGGGATCGACAACACGGAAAATGGTCTGTCGGGGTCCAAATCCACGCATAAATCCACACCAAAGAAAGCATGAGACTGACATGAGACTCACAGACATGCACACATCACCCACCATGTCAGGCCTGTCCGGTTTGCTCACATCTCTGTTTACAAAACCTACATATATTTTTGATTCACTTAAATTATGTAGCATTCCTTTTCTCCAAACACTACGATAAAACAGTTACAGTCAGAAAAGCGGCAAGCTGTGATTGGGTGACTGGCTGGTCGTCCACACTGATCTGGGATTGGCTGCACCTCCCAGTGCACCTGAGATTATTGGATTCCAATTGGATTAAGAAAGGATAAACTATGGGAGCTGTTATTGTAAGGGTTTCGGATTCATGTATTGGGCGATGACCGTTAACAATTTACTGCATTGTAAAATTATACTTGGATAAATGTAGAAATAGTAATGTAAAGTAAAGGGTCACTTGGCTGACACTCGTATCCAGAGCGACTCACAGTCATTAGTTACAGGGACTGTCCCCCTGGAGTGTTAAGTGTCTTGCCCAAGGACAAAATGGTAGAAAGTGGGGGAGGGGGTTAAACATGTGGTTTGGAGGTCATAGGGTTCACAGACAAGTGTTTTATTCACTAGGCTCTAACCACCCACCATATGTCCTTGAATTAAATGCCACATGCATATAAGAGAAAAAAATATGCCAAAGTATGCTGAGTATGCCAAAATATATATAAATCATGAATAAAAAGATATTGTGAATTTTACCTACATAGCTGCTTTCAAATCTTCAGCTACCTCAACAGCTACGCTAGCTAACATTTCACACATCACCTCATAGCTTAAGCTAATCTGACTGAAGTGTGTCATCAATAAGCTTTCTGACTTCAGATCAGTAGTCAACACTGTCAGTGTTAGGGTGGACTCACACTAGGCGCAACGTACCATGCCAATTGACCCCCAAAAGTCCAGCTCCTTTGATTGGTGTGATTGCACAGGACCCGGGCAGATTTTTGATTTATTTCATTCATAGTTATACAAGTACAACATGTAGTAAAAGGAGTCGATCCATGGGGTTGCCAACTGTCACGAATTGTCCAAGACATCCTGAAATACGGGTGAATTTGATTTGTCCCCTCAGGGGCAGCTCCAGTCCCATATTCCAATCACAGTCCCGTCAGCCAATAATACGGTATGGTATAAAACCTTACGATTTCCATTAAATCAGCTGCTCTACGTATGCACCTGCAAGAAAATATCCCTCATTTGGGGCTGAGAAAGTTGGCAACCCTATCGACCCATGATACTGTGCAATAAAGTCATCAAATAAACTAAAGTGGAATTTGGGCCGACTAAAATAAGGCAAAAAAAATTACAGAACAATAATTCCAAATAAACATTATAAATATTACAAACAACGTAACATCTGTACTGTGGTCAAATAGAATATAGGTTGTGTGTTGTGTCCTGGTAAGAAGTCTGATGTTCTGAGGACTGAAGCTCCTCCTGAGTCTCTGTTTTGGCCGTAAAACTCCTGAAGTGTTTGCCTGACTTCAGTAGGTCAGTTCCTGGGTGAGACGAGTCTCTGATGATCCTGGTTTCATCTCCTGGTAATAAATGTTCAGCGGAGCTGCTAGAACTGATCTGGGGCAGCGTTCCATCGCCCTGATTACTCCCTGTAGTCCCTTAATGTCCTGTACAGAGCTGTTCCCAACACGAGTATAGCATCCTCAGGATCACCAGAGAGACTACATTTAAGAAACACTCCTGAAGACTTTGTCCCATTTAACATGATGGCGAAGTGACAACTCTGGTCTCAGGCGGAGGTGCAGTGTTTGCTGGAACTTGATGAACTCTTGGACACAACACACAAAATCTATGTGGTATTTGGTTTAATGACTGACTCTCTACATATGGACCAAAGAACCACTGAACAATGTGATGAGGAGGTGAAAACACTTTAGTATCTGAGGATGCACTCTGTAAATCTGGCAATCCTGGATGAAAAGGAAAAAGCAGTGGGTCTGAAATATTTATTGGAATGAGAGTGAAGGTCATTGGGGGAGCGGAGAAGGGTCATAATCGTGATCGGGTGCCATACAAGGCAGCCGGGCCCAGTGTGAGTGCAGCCTTAATAGTTAGGCTAGTTGTTAGCTTGCTAGCTAGTAACATTAGCTAGCTTGGCCTACCTCAAGTGTCACAATAGCTCACAATAGATGTTTCAGTTCAGTTAGACATTAGAATTGTTTAGGTTGGCTATGGATATGAGTCCCTATCGATAGTTTAGATCTTGTTAAAGAACTCTCAGAGGTAAGGAAAAAAAAAAAGTTTAACACCAGTATGAAATTTTGACTATTTTCGCACACTTCTTAAATTAACTTCTGAGAAAGAGCCTTCCTCTAATCTCAGTTCCCAGTATAAGATCTTAAAATGCTCTTTTTTCTCTCACTGATTCTCACTTATTTTTTCTCAGATTATCTGATCCTCAGATAAACCAGAGAATCCAGAGGAAAAGTTGATGGTTTATGTATGAGTCTGTACAATGATACCAAATTCAGATAGTTTTGAGATCCATAATGTTGTGAAAGAGAAGAAAACTGAGAAGCCAATTAGAACAGCAGAAGGTCTTCTGTCTGGAGGTGATTTCTTCTGTAGTTCCTTATTTCTCCTGAAGGGGTGTTTCATAAGAAACATGTCAGACTTCAGTAATTTCCAGATAACACTATTTATGTCTGATGAGACAAAGACAGTACTAAACTAACCAAATGTTGGTTTGACTCCTGCATATTTTTTGTTGTATTTGTAAACAGAGATGTGAAGGGTAGGGGTGGGTCTTATTGATTTTATGCATATATTTACATATGCTTATTATTACTGCACACTTACATCTCCCTACATTTAAAAAGGCATAGGCCAATACCACAACTGGACTGTTGTTCTTGGATAAGAAAAAAAACAATTATTTTACTCAAATGAGGCAGGGATGAATGTGATGTAAGATGTTTCACCGTTTTAGTGTGACTGAGGTGGACTCAAAATTTCTCCTCTTTGCTGGGCTGTGGTGTATTGACGTTTCATAAGGGAGACAAAGACCGCGTTCACATTACAAGCCTCAGTTCTGCTCTGATCTGAACTTTCTTAAATAATTGGTCCCATGTGTGTAAGTAAGTGACTTACAGTGTGAATCTATCTTTAGTGTGAATGTACCACGTCCCACATGCAAATTATTAAATGAAGGCTGAAGCCCAAATAGCTTTTAAGTATTATATGTCTGAATATGGATTCAGTCAGTGAATGCAGGGTTTCAGCCCTAGTTTGAGGTCCATTGAGGCCTGTAGTTTATTTAGGTGATGCCACTAGTGCAGTGCACTGTTTAAGCTCGTTATTCACCATGTGTCTAATTCAATACATCTAAATAGCTGGAAAAAAATCACATGAAGTACATGCAGTTCTCATTTAGGTCATTAAGGTCACAGGACCAGGAATCAGATTCATATCCACTTTGGGACCATCTATGAAAGTGGTTCAGATCTGATTAGAGAAGATCAGGTTTGTTTGTCCACACAGTTCTGAAAACACCAGGTTTGTTTCACACTAATGGAAAAAAAAGCAGATCAGAACCTGGCAATGTGAGCACAGCAAATATGGCTTTGTTGGGGTGTCAGACACGATACTGCAACCTTATAACTGACTGTAAATCATTCAGTAAGTGTGTTTGTGTGAGTTCTAGGGTAAAACATTTTGAGTCCTACTCAGCATAAACCTCTTCTTTATTCGAATAAATTTTTTTTGTTTTGCTTGAGATGAAACACCGGTGCCTGTAAAAGCTTCTGTCGCCACATAGTGGTGGCCAGGATTAAGCAAATGCAAAACAATAGAATGCAATTCAAGAACTTTGTAAAAAATGGGGAAAAAAAACACATCAGTGACATAAACTCATGAATAGATACTCGACAATCCCTAGAAACCTGTTTCCCCTAGAGAAAATAAAAAACAGACACATTGGACAACGCTGCTTCAAACTATTAAGCGATGCATCGTAGCATGCTAACCACCAAGGTTTTCAGAAACGCTTACTATAAAACTGGCAAAATTATGTTTTTTTCCATTCAATGGCATCAGCTTCAAGAATGTGAAGAGAATTTTATCCTCAGCTCATTGAATGTATACTCAGACACAGACAACACTCAGCAAAACGCAAAAGGCAATATTCAGGCAATAAGCACACTTTAACCAGACAAGCATGATGTCAGTACAGGCTTACTAACAAACCAATGAGTGGCTGTAACTCACCCTGGTTTTGCCCAGTATGAATGGAAAACAAATATACTGTAGATCAACGTTACTTGATTGTAGCTTTCCCAAGCTTCTCTTTGACTGTCTGTTTGATGTCAGTTCAAGGTCGAGGCCAAGTCAGATGTTTTCATTTTTTAAAATCCTAACTCAGTAAAATGAATTGGCGTATCAATTAATCCACTGTTTAAAAGTATCAAACATCTTCTACTACATTGTAAAAATTGCAACATTTTTACCTCAACCTTGATAAACATATTTAGTTTCATAGTTGCGTGAACAAATATTGAGTGTGAAACCTTCTGTTGTTTTATTGTTCAGTTTGTTGACATTTCAAGGCTTACTTTTTGAAGTAAAAATGTTGCAAAATTGTTTACGGTGCACTAAAATAAGCACAGAGGTAAATAGTTAAAAAATCATTTTAAAAAGGCTTATTCAGAAACTCATCCAACAGAAACATGAGCATGCAGGGTAGCCAAAATACAGGACCTTTCCTGTACTGTTATTTCTGTTCTCATCTTAAATCAATTAAATTCATTAATATGAGAAGAGTTAGAATTTCTAATGTAAATGAAAGTGCTAACATAAATGAAAGTGGGATTTTCCTTAAAAATTTGGCTTAGATTACATTGTACTGTTCTTCTTTTATACGGTTGTGTATTTTGGCTAATACTAATGCATGTCAACTGCAATACTTCGAGGACTTCTGAGACCAGAAGAACTTGATGTCAGTGCCAAAGTGGGTCCATGTTATGCAATTGCACCAAATGAATCTGGGCCCAGTTTTTCCTGGGAATTTAAGTATTTTCAGTCAGTAGGAATGCCCATTACCTCATCTTTAGTTGGGCATTCATGACTTGTAGCCTAAGTTGTGTGAGGAATTCTGATTGTGTGCTACACCAGTATTATAGATTACTATGGAACCATTGTATAGCATTGTAGATACATAATATTATATTTTCTTAGTATTGCATTAGGTCTTAGTTAGGGCTGGTCCTGGACACTTGCAGGAGGTTGCTGGATGCTGGACTGCCAGGGAAGGTCAGCGAGGATGGGAGGCTTTCTTTGGAGAATAAAGCCTCATTATATTGTCATTGGCAGGAAATTCAAATCAATTATACATTCTAACACCAGGAATGATTGATGGGTACCTGAGGCAGAAAGCTGAAGTCATTTTGCCTTTTGCACTCCCAGCAAGATCGCGGCAGGACTGTCTCTGCTTATTGCTTTTTCTGTAGGCCCTTGGCAGGGATCCCTTTTAAGAGAGCACTGCAGTAGATTGGCCTTGACGAACCAAGGCTAAGCTCTGTGATCTGAAGTTTTGCATTGTACAGCTGGGGGGTGCAGGAGAAGTGAAAAAAGGGTGAAATACAGTTAGGTCTATAGGCACTTGGACATAGATGCATTTTTGTCATTTTCTCTCTGTAAAACATCACAGCTGTTTTGAAATTCAGCAATCAAGATGTAACGGATTTATAGACCTGCATCTTCAGTTTAAAGTGTGTTAATTAATCAAGGATTTCACAGATTCCCTCCAATTTCAGGCTCAAAAATTATTGGACATAATATAAAATGTGTTTTGCATTTATTTATTTTCAGGCAATGACTACCGGACATCTGTCATCAACAAATGCAGTTTCCTCCTTGGAACTACTTTGCAGGCTTTTCTTGTTTGTTATGAGTGACATGTCCATGGAAGTATACCCCATTTTTTTTCGCTTGATATATCCTTGGGTTGCTTTCATAGTATATTTGGGGTTTTTATCTGTTTCCCTTCCAAACCTTTTTGCTGCATTTGGCTGAATCTGAGCAGAGAGTGTAGACCTACACACTTTAGAAGTCATCTTCATACTTCTATCAGCAGTTAGATCACCAGAACATAACACTGCCTCCGCCATGTTTGACAATATTCTGCTTCAGATCATGAGCTGTCCTTTTTGTTCTCCATAATTTTCTCTTCCCATCATTCATGTACAAGGAAAAGGTCTCCCAAGACAGTACATTCCTTATTTTTAAGAATGTACCAAACTGTTGATTTAGACACTCTTAAAATTTTAGCTTTATCTTTGATAGGTTTATTATTATTTTTCAGTGTAATGAGGGATTGCTTCACTTGCATTGACCCCTTTTTGGATCTCATGTTGAGTTCCTGTGAACAGCTTCCAAATGTAAATTCAATGTTTTCAATCCACTCCACTTTATCTAGTACTCTGTAATGTAATATCAAGGAAACAAGCTACACTTAACCATGAAGTTGCTCATCAGTCACACGTCTGATTATTATTGGACTGATTTCATCTTGATTGCTAAATATCAAATCCTCTGTGGTGATATACGAAGAGAAATATACATAAATTGTATTACATACCAACTATTGATGGTCTTTCTAACATCATTCATGAAAGAAAAGTGAATTAGAAGGTAATCACACCTTGTCCTTGCTGAGTCCTAGTCTGAAATGCAACGGAAATTCTCCTTGAGATGTAATAAAATTAAACTTAGCATTAAGCTTAGTTGGGATTGGGGTTAGAATTAGGGTTTGAGCCAAGGTGACACTCACTGCACAATATCTGTATGTTTCCTTATTTGCTCTCATGTTACTTCTGGTTTAAAACCAGCTAGTTGTCATGATGGTATTCTCGTCAAACCTGAGCAGATCTGGCCTCCAGCATGAGATTACATTAGCAATAATACCCCACTAGGACTAGTACAGCACTGGCTTTGAACAAAATGCATTGTAACAAGTGTAGATCAACATACCTCCAAGAGGAGCATTTTATTTGTGTGTATGAATAAAAAAGTGTGTGATCCTTAACTGAACTAGCTGCTGATGGGCTTATCTATTGTACGAAGTCAAGGGCTCAACATACTGTCATCAGTATGTTCTAGAATGGAAGCTTTCAGTCTCTGCTCGGAGGACTTTTAGGGTGTCCATACTTATCTTCTGTTTCAGACCACCAGTCATAAGGGTTATACGTGTCAACAGATTGAAAGTGTGGACTAGTGAACAGTCTTCAAGGGCTGGTTTAATAACCTTCGTCTGGTTTAGAACTATGCAATGCATCATGGCTTTAGGTCACAATGACACCACTGTTCCTGAGGTTCATATTTTAGTTAGAAGGAACATAAAAGACAGGTAGAAGTAATCAATATGTTTTTTTAATCTGCCTGCTCTTTTCACATTGTGTTCGTAACCACATTTTTAGCCTAGATTTGATTGTATTTTATAATTGCGTGTGTAAAAGGAAGTAACAGTAACTAAACAATAGTGGTTTCCCACTGTGTATGCATGTGTTACAGAGAGCAACGTTCTTACATAGTCAACACATTGTCGAGTACGATAACGTTGATAACCAATAACAAAAGATAGAAGCGGCCAATTGGCATTATAATACAATGAAGCTTGAGTTACTGAATGTCAAGCTCAATAAATGTGAGCTGCTCGTGGGCAGAAGGGCTTTGCTGGCTGTTCTGGTGCTCTAGGCAAGATCTTACCACCCCCCACCCAACCCAGGTGTCCTAATCAACAGAAGATTTTTTTTGGCCAATGTTTTGTTGACTGTCTGTGGCTAGGACAGCCCATTCATGTCAGGTAGCAAAACATGTCCACCTCCATGAAAACAAGTATTGTTAGCAATAATGTCAGCAGCTAACTAGAGCATCATTAAGCCTGGGTGTTCAGTAGAGGTCGACCGATATTTAATTTTACCGATACCGATAGCTAGGTTGGTCCATACTTGCCGATAACCAATTAACCGATGGATACTGGATTAAAAAATAAAAAAAACTAAATAAAAACACACCACTCCATGTAAAATAGTACTTTATTACAAAAAAAAACAAACAAAAAAAGGATTGAGTCATGAAAATGTGCTATATGAAACAAATATGAATATATTAATAAATATTGAGGTAAATTAAAGACATGCTTTCAAACTGAAACAAAAAGTAACCCGGAAAAAATATCGGTGTGGATATTTGCCGATAACCAATAGTTCCGGGAATCAACTATCGTTGCCGATATATCGGTCAACCTCTAGTGTTTAGGGCTACAGCCTTGAATCTTTTATGACTAGCCCTATATTTCAAATAGAAAAAGGATGAAGATGGAGATGGAGAGAGGCACAGATAAACAAAAACTTCTCCCATCACAAAAACCAAGTTAGTAGCTTTATGTGAAGGACACTTTCGTGTGGTTACAGACTCCACCCCCACTTTGGCCTCTGCCCTAGCTGTGTAAATGAACGGAGAAAGAAAGGTAGTCTGTTTTGCTCTAGACATGGTTGGTCCTGTCCTGTCGCCTTAAGTGAATGTGCAGCCATCTTGTTCTGGCTATGAACCTGTACCATCATTACAATTGTTATTTACTGTAAAAAGGCTATAGAATAAAGTTTTGGATACCAAATTACTCTGTTTTTTTCCTTCCACTTTTCCATCTTCCATCACCAATTTGCAAGGATTAAAGTTCCTCATAGATGCTGGAACATTTCCTTTTAAAATACTTCAGGGGTGAAAAAAAATAGACAATCAGTTCTTTATTTAAATCCTGATTTATTTGCAAATGTGGACATGATATACATACAGTGCTTCAGTTTTTTTTCACTTTACTCAACACTATCCAACATCGAAAGTACACAACACTGATCCAAATATTAAAAAGACACAAAACTGGAACATAAATAAATTAACACAGCAGAAAGACAAACACCAACAGGCAGTGTTTGCTGACCAGTCCTGCACTTTTTAGTGTTTACACACCCACATCACTCAAAAAGAACTGGGAAATGAACGGATACTTCAATATCCTCCTCCCACTTCAACCCCGAAAACACTTTGCTTAAATTTTGGTAAGATCAAGAAAAATCTGTGGCTGGAAAAACAGTGCACACCTGTGCATAGCATGTAGTTTCCTATATAAACTAATGCCTAATAACAGGGGTGTCCCAACCCATTCCTGGAGGGCTGGGGTCTAGGACAGATCAGTGGATTCCTCGCATAAACGTGATTGAGATTAGGGAGTGTGTTTGAGGAGGGAAACTGTGCTGGACACCAAACTACCAGGTTCACAGTTGGACAACCTCTGCCTAAAAGGTTCCACTTATTTTTAGAATGTTTAATTAAAGATGATTAAAATATTTGTCTTCAGTTTCTCTCTTTTCACAGCAAATATCTCGGAAACCCATCTCACTCCGGCAGCTGGTTGTTTTCAGGGGTATTTCTGGAAGGAGAATAAGAAGGTGAGATTCAGCATGAGTAATAGGAGATCAGTGCAAATCAGCTAGAAATAAACTAATTCTCATTCAGTTTGGAATAATCATATACATGCATTGACTGTAGCTGTGTTGGTGCTAGAAGAATCTAACTGGACCAATTCTACAACTGTAAAGTAATGCAAACTGAAAAAAATGCAAAAAATATGTTTTCAGAAGCTCAACATTTCATTTTAAGTTGCCATAACAAGGTGGTTTTATTAGTGAGTGAACCCCATTTCATATAAAACATACTAATATTTAGTTTACAGAGAAAAG
This sequence comes from Ladigesia roloffi, assembly GCA_037577295.1. NCBI lineage: Eukaryota > Metazoa > Chordata > Actinopteri > Characiformes > Alestidae > Ladigesia > Ladigesia roloffi. The sequence continues at coordinate 2,413 of JBBKCR010075627.1, read as the reverse complement.
TCCTATTTAAACATCAAGAATATATGTATAAAATAATTCAATTCTACACTCATACACTAGGAGACTAGAAATAGATGCTGGATCTTCTGGTAAAACCAAGCTGATTCGACACACAGTCAGATCCTTGATTAAATGTTTGCATAAATGGAATCTGTGATTTGAATATAATTGATATTTACATGTGAAAATAGATAAAAAAGCTGCCTAGTTGGTGTAAAGACACTGCAAAACTATTATGGCGAATCTGACCTACAAATTAAAGCCAGTGGGGGGCGAAATCCAGTCCTGGAGGACCAGTGTCCATCCCAGTTTGGTGATTTCCCTGCTTTCAACTGATTTTCAACTGATTTTTATCATTCAGATTATTTTAATCTGGGTTTTTATTCTAGTTCTACTTCTTTTAGACATTAAGTTATTTTTAATAGTACTTTATCTTACTTTTTATTATTCTGGTGTCTTGTGTCGGTGTATTGTGGCGGTCACCACAAACAAATTCCTCCACTATACTAAGTTTTCTGAATGATTCGGATTCTAAATCTGCATAATTTTCAGCTCACTTGTTATAACGGCCAGGTTTAGTGAGTGTGTTTTTGGAGGAGATGTACAAAACTGTAGTCACGTTGTACTATATTAACTTGCTAAACCAGGCCTTTATTTTAGTCTTACTATTAAAATCTACCTTTATTTCACAAGAACATTCATGGACACTTAAACACACCTCCATGACCACATAAATCCAGTTGAGTAGTTGTCGAATGTCCGTGTAAACTCCAGGTTTTTCTTTATGGGCACAGCCTGCCCCCCAGCTCACTACGCCCACCAACTGCCATCGAGAGGTCAGGTACACCAAAGGACCCCCGCTGTCCCCCTTGCAGAAAAAAAGCAAACAAGAAATATGTACATGCCCCAGCTTTCTGAACTCATTCAAGGTCCATGGAGGTTATGATAATCACCATGCAGTTATAAACTGAGAAATGCTTTTTAAATGAACACTTTCCTTAAATGAGGATTGTGACATAAGCACAGCTCTGAAGGACAGAACAGTATCAAAGGTTTGGTGGGTCCTGTTGGAAATGGATGTAAATCATTTTAACCTAAGAGCTCAAAGGCCTGAAATGTGTTTCTTAGACAAATACAGTACACTATCCATATGTATTAAGGGTGGGGCAGAATCTGAATACAGTATTCAGAAAGGCTCAAAAAACAAGTTTTTTACGAATACGGTATTCAGACAAATACTTAGAACAAATATATGTATTTGGGAATTTGGGAAACCACTCCGCTTCCACCACCACAAAAACGAATCCTTTTCCCTTTTAACAAATCCGAATAGCGTCCACTTTGCACACCCCTAATATGTATGAATTCGCAAAAAAGTAAATATACTCTCAGCAGCTAATACCCTCTCAGGCCTGTTAGAAAAGCATCCAAAGTGGTGCCACATTAAGTGGTGAGTAGGAGTGTATAAAATTGTATAAAGACAAAAGTGGTGCTCTTTGTATAATCTAAAAGTGTTCTAAATAATTAACAGGGTCATTTTTCACAATCCACCCAATGATCTGAAGACATGTTACTAAATAAACCATGGAAGAACTCAAATCAGCTCTTAAATCTTAGTTATAGTATAGAAAAAAAGGGCTGTTACCTGGCATGAATCAACTCCACCCTGTAGATAGCCAGCGCACAACATTCTGGGAGAGATGGATGAGCCGTAGATGGAGGTGTTTGCACAAACAGACCTGTCAATCAAAGGGACTGTGGCTTTCTCTAGCATGGGAGACAGATGACCTGGGTAGGAGGACAAAAGATTAGAGGAGGAGACAAAGGAGGCCAAACGAGTTGATATCAACCAGGTTAATTTGATTAAAATCTACAGTCAGATTCATAATTTTTGGCAATCTTGGTAAACATGGATAACAAAAAATAATGAAATAATCTCAGTAGTCTGCTAAAAAATTTGAATTAACATACATTTATATATATTTTACCAAAACCACATGTTACATATTGAAAGGTCTAGAGTGATACTGATACAGTGATCGTTATTCCCATTTACTGTTCTGTACAAAAGGTTTGGATACTAAAATTCTCACTTCACTTTTATACCTCAGTGAAACCAGTAGTGATGGCTGCATGTAATTAGAGTACACAAATGAAACAAGACATAACCTTCATAAATTAGGCAAAAGAGGACAATAATTATCACGGTTAAACAACAATAGCTTCACTAATCCTACCTAGAAGAAGATGCGTGTATATTTTATCCCCCCACACACAGTGAGGACTGTTAGAGCAGCAAGAAATTCTTTAAGAAAGCATTTTGATGTCAGTTAGGCAAGGCAAGGCAAGTTTATTTATATAGCACATTTCATACACAAAGGTCATTCAAAGTGCTTTACATAAAAAGAATAAA
>JBBKCR010074973.1:0-10000 GCA_037577295.1 Ladigesia roloffi | reverse complement strand
TGAACATTGCGCTAAATGTTGAAAAAATGACACCTCTAAATTTGTGGTGCTGCTTTTACAAACGGCGCCCCATATTCTGCCTGCCCTCACAACACACTTATCTGTCCCAAAGTGTGTCATTCAATATATCACCAAATTCACAGTGTTCAGCTAATTTCTTTAGCACTGCCATTGTCACAGTTTCTACTTCTAGCTGATTTTGTCGGTGAAACCGAAATCGCTCTGCAATTACTAATGGTTTTGGAGAAAAATGTGCTTTGAGAGTGTTTACTATTTGCCCATAAGTTTTCTCTCCTGGTTTCTCTGGTTGTAAAAGGTTTCGCAGTAGAGTGAAAGTCTTTGGACCCATAACACTTAAAAAGTTGGGTACCACTTTCTCTTGGGCAATAGCATTTGCTTCCACAAAGTACTCAAATCGTTCTGTATAAGAGCTCCACCGCTCATTGCTTTCTTCAAACGGACCCATATTGCCAAAAACTGATGCCATTTTGTTCCGTGTCCAGGCGTGAATAACTTATCTAGTACTTATCTGAATCGTTGTCTGTTCTCCCCTTTTACTTTTCTTTCACAACATAAGGTAGCAGCGGCTCATAGCATTCATTTATTTTCTTGTACCGTCAAGCTGCATCACTCCCGAATTTTTCATAACACAAACGGGAGTGTCTAAATCCCGTCTCATTGCCACTTGTTATATCCTCGTGAAGATGAACACTGAAATAAGAATACAATAAGACACACTCAGGTTTGTAACCGAAGAAAGACTTTTTATTGAGTTATTCTTTGCAAACTCCTCGACCAGAACACTTCCAGTGAAAACGAATACAGTGCATTCTGGGAGTTGTAGTGACAAAACGCAGCACCACAATATATACAACAACAAAATAATTGTTTATACACTGATATACTGAACAGAACATAACTGTTCATACACTGATACACCGAACACAACATCCCTGTTTATACACTGATATACTGAACACATCCCTGTTCATACACTGATATCCTGAACACAACATACCTGTTTATACACTAATATACTGAACACATCACTGTTTATACACTGATATACTGAAGAGATCATCACTGTTTATACACTGATATACTGAACACATCCCTGTTCATACACTGATATACTGAACACATCCCTGTTTATACACTGATATCCTAAACACAACATACCTGTTTATACACTGATATACTGAACACAGCATACCTGTTTATACACTGATATACTGAACAGAACATCTCTTTATACACTGATATACTGAACATAAAATCCCTGTATATACACTGATATACTGAACAGAACATCACTGTTTATACACTGATATACTGAACACATCCCTGTTTATACACTGATATCCTGAACAGAACATCACTGTTTATACACTGATATACTGAATACATCACTGTTTATACACTGATATACTGAACAGAACATCACTGTTTATACACTGATATACTGAATACATCACTGTTTATACACTGATATACTGAATACCTCACTGTTTATACACTGATATACTGAACACATCACTGTTTATACACTGATAAACTGAACACAACATCACTGTTTATACACTGATATACTGAACACATCTCTGTTTATACACTGATATACTGATCACATCATCACTGTTTAAACACTGATATACTGAACATCACTCTACTCTATTAATATTATTAATATACATTCAATCTTAGAACCGAGCCACTGGAGAAACCAATATATCTCTTAGTGCTGGTCCCAAACCAGAACCCTCCATCCACACATTTGTCCAATCCAAAGTTCATTCAATGATGCACCATCCCAACCAGAAGCCATTCATTATGGCCCAGTCAGTTGAGTTTTGTACTTTAAACCAGATAACAAACTGAGTAGAATCCAGGACTGAAACTGGAGCCTCTCATCCTAGACCACTAGTACACTCTCCCTTACTCAACGTTACACAATCACTGAGAATAATTTAGTCCAATTTTAAACTTTTTTCAGTTTGTTTTACCCCAAGCTGCAGTTATCTCAGGCTGCCTTGATCTATCCTAACACTGCTGTAGCCAGGGCTCTCCTCCATCTCTCCTCTCTCTCTCTTCCTATCTACCTAGATAACAGTCCCTCTGGCTCCAATTCTTCTGCAGAGAGAGAGAGGAGGCAAGAGATGAGGATAATCTACCCCCTAGACCAGAGGTATTCAACTCTGGACCTTGAATCCAATTTCCGGTTGTGAAATTTGTTGTCACTCATAGTTCATCTCTGTCCTAGAATGCAAATATTTAAACCACAGATTTTGGGGTCCAGATACTACCTCATGAAACAGCTTGAGTGATGTGAGTGTCTGGGACATGAATAAACATTTAGTGATTACAAAATTCAGGATGGGAAATTGGTCCAGAGTTAAATTCCTCTGATCTGTGTAGTCACGTCAGTATGTGGCTAATGTATATATATATATATATTAGGTGTCCCGAAAACTGTGATGACGCAACCACAGCCTCCCGCGCCAGATTGGTTTAGGGTCAGGATGTCTGCTGTGTCTGCGCATTTCTATATTTCTAAGAAACACACACAGAAAGCCATTTGTCTCAATGTCTGGGTAAATTGATCAGAAGAAATAAAGCCTCCCAATCACCTCGTCTCTCCTAACGACGATGGCGGTCTAGTGGTTAGGGCGCTCATCTTGTGCTTAGAATATCACAGATTCCAATCTTGCTTGGTGGATGGGGATTTAAATGCAGAGGTAGAATTTTGTGTTGTTCACAGTATGTGCTCTGGTGTATAACAAAATGATCATGTTTTGTCTGTGTTTTTCACTGATTTCACTCTTTGTTTTGATGCACTATTTTGTTATATGCCTACAGAGAATGTATTTGAATGTATAATATGTCCGCTTTCTTGCTTTTAGACGATTCATGAGTGGGGTCAAAGAAAATATTTTATTCCAATATTATTTAAATATTTTTTCATTATGTCATTTGATGTTGTGCATTGTCTGAATGCTAAATAAATATCTTATTATTATTTGTTTAGAATAATCATTTATTTCGGTTTTCAGTTTCAGGTTTCGGCCAGGGTGTTTCCCCATTTTTTATTTTCGGTTTTGGTCCAAATAAATAAATATATAAATAAAGGAACAAACATTTATAAGACAACTGTGATACTGCATAAACACCCATGATAAACTAAAAAACAGTTTGAATGCTCAAATATGTAAGTTTTTATTCATGAGGGAGAACATTTTGTTGAATCTGTTGTTCCTGGCTCTTTAAAGAACACTTGAATGCTTCAATTTTGCACCAAGAAGGACCATACTGCTGTTACACATAATATAGCCTGGTTGTGGTACTGTATAGATGCCCTTTTTACAATCCTTAAGAATTATACGAAGTAATTTTGCATTCACTGGTTCTCAACCCTGGTCCTGGAGTCCTGAGCTCATACCTACAGATTAAACGGTTTCATTAATAAATCCTTTGACATGACATGAATTTGGCTCACTGTGGTATGACTCTAACACACCCATTTATTTTTTATATATTTCTATCTGCATGTAGCCTGTGGCAAGCAGCAAAAAACCGTCATCGTTTTTTCAACATGTCCTATCCCCGACCCTGTTTGCCGCATGCAACATGCATTAAAAAGGCCTCAGTGGAAGTGGTCCAGTGCAGAGATGAAGAAGCCCCTCTTCAAAACCACAAAATGTGATTCACTCATTCCCACCCAATCCTTCAGCAGGTCTCAACCCACGCTGCCGTCCTAGACCTTATCAGTGCACAAGTCATAACAGCTCTTAGCAGAGTCTCGCCACGGCTAAAGAGCTCTGCCTATAATCCACTTCCTCCCTCTCAGATGCCCCAGAAAAGTTTATTCCCCAGTTAATGTTGCTGAAAGAACCTCCCTTTAATTTACTGTCGCAATTTTACAGGTGAACAGCGGCACAACACAAGCGCCTCAGGGAGTGTAGAGTCCTGGAGACGTCCGTGGCCTTCATCTCGGTATAATTGTCTCATGTCGACCTAACAAATAGAGGAACAGCGTGGGGAGGAAGATGAATCGTGTCGCCTCGTGTATCACTTTTCTCCGACTCCTCACACTGCCACCAGTCAGGAGAGAGACAAATTATCCCATCTCGAAACAAGTCCTGTTTGTTGCATCTGTCACCGTCTCTGTCTGCCTTCGGTTTTGGCCAATTATTGGCGCTAGTCGGGTCCCCTGCGCCTTTCAGCTGGAACCTACTCTACGGTTCTTCAGATCTGTGGCACGGAGGCCAAACCCCGCACCAGCCGATGCCAAACACTTGAGTTAATCTATTAATTGCCTCAGAGGTACCTTGTTGTTGGCGTGGACTGAAGTTTTCTGTTGCCTGCCACGCTGTTGCACTCGCTAATGAGAGAAATAATTATTCTAAAGGGAGAGCATGCAGGCACCTACGGGGCCGGGATCCATTATTCACCCACTTCCACGGTTTCTTTCATCCAGGACCTCTGTTATCTCAGCCAGCCTTCATCTATCTGAGCCTGCTTTAGCCAGCCCATACATTCTCTCCTCCATCTTTCTTTCTCCTCTCACTCTCTCCCTCTCTCCCTCTCTCTATAGATAACAGTCCCTCTGGCTCCCATTCCTCTGCCGAGAGAGAGATGAGGAGATGATGAAGATGGAGAGTGGAAGGAAAGCGATGCTGGGAGAGCTTCGAGGTGCAGGAAATAAATGAATGGTAACAGGAAAGGAGGGAGAGAGGGAGGGAGGGAGGGAGGGATGACATAAACTGAGAGAGAGAGAAGGGGAAGGAAGACTCGGGACGGGAAATGAAAAAGGGAGAGGATATATGAGAGAGGAGATGAGCGGTAGAGGGAAAGGAGTAGAAATGAAAGAGTGTGTGGTGTTTGTCCTGTCCGTACGCAGGTCAGATGATGATAAATGGATGGATAGTGTGGCAGCACAGGGCAGCAAAGGAGCCTTTATTTCAAATTAACTCTTTGTTAATATTAACTCTTTCTGTGCCATGCAGCTGCTCTATCACTTCACACTCAGCAACTGGCCGGTGTCCACATTCAGCAACATTTACATGTAACAAAACCCATTCTCAATTACGCTCATTTTCCGTAATATTATATTCACCCCTATATCTTTTCTGCAGGATTCATATTCTGCAATGATATATTCACCAATTTTCATATACAGGAATATTCATGTTCAGCAATACTCATATTCTAAGCTGAAATAACCCTTTAGTGCTGCCTATTTCTGTTCTTTAACCACAGGGAACTGAGCCATTCTGAGATTTTAACTAAATTTGTTCCTAAAGGAGTTACATCCACACTGGTAATACAGAGGCATTTAAAGTGAGAGGCACATCTAAGACACTGGTGAGCTGCTTTTTTAACCGGGAAGATGCTAAGATGCTTTTATCTTTTCATGTTTGGATTACTGTAACGCACTCCTTACAGGACTGCCTAAAAAACAACTGAAAGACTACAACTTGTTCAAAATGCAGCTTCAAGAGTGCTTACATGCCCAGAAGGTATGAACACACAATGCCTTTTTTAGCAGATGGCTACCAGTTTCTTTTAGAATTGATTATAAAATTATTTTATTAGTGTTTAAAGCCCTAAATGAACAAGCACCTTCATATATTTCAGAGTGTCTGACTAAGTATATTCCTTAAGGTCATCAGGTTCCAGCTTGCTAAATATTCCAATGGTAACATATAAGAAATACAGAAAAACAGCCTTTTGTTATTATGCTCTGAAGACTTGGAACAAGCTGCCTATAGATATTCGTCAGGCCTCCTCCATCAATATAAAAATAAAAAAAAAACCTAATTTGTTACTTTTCACTAATTTATATTTATATTTTTTAAATCTTTTCAAAATATATTTGTTTTTAAATTATGATCTTGTTTTGGATGTTGATTATTGTTTACTATTATTATTATTGTAGTAACAGTAGTAACAGTAGTAGTATTACTAGTAGTAATAGCAGTAGTAATTAATTGTAGGTAGTAATATTAGTAGTGGCAGCAGTAGCTGTAGTAGTAACAGTAATAGTCATAGCGTTAGTAGCAGTAGCAGTAGTAGTAACGGTAATAACAGTCATCGTAATAGTAGTAGTAGTGGTAATAGTATTAATAGTGGTAGTAAATCATAGTAGTTGTAATAGTGGTAAATGTAGTAATAGTAATAACACTAGTGTCAGCTGGTAGGCTTGAATGTGGGACTAGAGAGGTGAGCTAGTATTGTAGCGTGTTGGATGAGCCCAGTCGCGGAGACTAACGAGAGAGCTGGTACCCACGCGCTTTGTTCTGAGAACGCTCCAACTGGAGATGAGATTCCCAACAAGGAATCCTCGTTCTCGTACGCACACAGAGAGGGTTGAGGAGAGGGATTGAGAGGGAGATAAGGCACTCATGGTACCGTAAGACTAGATTGAGGGAGAGATGCATGTGCATCTAGAGAACCCTAATGTCTGGGTGCTTGGTGCCGCCTGATTTCCTGTTTATACAGACCCGGCGTGCGTTACGTCCGATTACCCGTGACGTCATGCTGCCTGGTGCGTACGACAACTAGCAGTATTAATATTTGTAGTTAGTAGTACCGAGTATGGTAAGAGTATGTATTTATTCTTAGTCATTTTTATTGATGTAATATGTATCCGCTTCAAAATAGCCATTCGTCAGAAATTTTCAGCATTATGATTTTACCCTGAAACACTTCAGCAGCCCTGAGAAATCCCATGACGAATGAAGAAAAGCAGATTAGCTGTCTGAAAGAGAAATTTTGCTCCAGCTTTAGAGGTCTGATCTTCTGTCCTCCTTTAATAACCTGTAGCAAAAAAAGGAGTGAGAGTTCTGGGCAAGAAATCTGCACTTAATCTGCCCATTGGAGTCACACAGTTTTGACCCTGTTTATCAGATTTTTGTTCGCCAACAAAATACAGCACACACCTAAAATCACAGCCAGAAATACACAGGTCTTTCTCCTATAGAACTGTGACTGTAGCTCTAAAGGCATGAATTTAAAATCTAAATATGTAGATTAAATGAGCTTTAAATGTAAATTACATTCACTTTTTCAGCCTAACAGGGCTACATGTAAACCCACCTGAGAGACATGTAATCCCACCAGTGCCACATGTTAACCCAGTGATACATGCAAACCCACGTATGTTTCACATAAACTCACCTGTGAATCATGTAATCCCACCAGTGCGACATGTAAACTCAGTGCGACATGAAAGCCAAACTGTGCTACATGTAAAACCACCTGTGCTAGACGTAAAACCACCTGTGCTAGACGTAAAACCACCTGTGCTACATGTAAAACCACCTGTGCTAGACGTAAAACCACCTGTGCTAGACGTAAAACCACCTGTGCTACATGTAAAACCACCTGTGCTAGACGTAAAACCACCTGTGCTAGACGTAAAACCACCTGTGCTAGACATGTAAACTCACCAATGCTACATGGAAACCCACCTGTGCTGTATGTAAACCGACCTGTGCTAGACGTAAACCCCCCTGTGCTACATGTAAAACCACCTATGCTAGATATGTAAACTCACCTGTGTTATATGTAAGCCTACCTGTGTGAAATGTAAAACCACTTGTGCTATATACACCTGTGATGGGTGCAAAACCATCTGTAATAAATATGGACTCAAATCTGATGTAAATGTAAACCTGGGTACAGTGAATAAATTTGAATACCTACAAGAAAAGCAGTAATTGTGTAATAAAAATTATGTAAACAGTATGCCGTGGAAAATATATATATGTGACATTGGATATTTGACATGACTGGCAGTCTTGAATATGTCATCAAGCAGGTGTGTGAAAAATAATGTGCAGTAGTACATGGCTCCACAGGTCCTAGAGTTCAGAGTATATGTGTAGAATGCAGACACCCATGGCAATTTTCCACAAAGGCCAAGGAACTACACTGTACTGTGAAAAAATTTAATGACTCATAGCTGCTGGATGGCGGGGCTGAAAGTGGCCGCAGTCAAGGCGACTGCATCACTGCTTTCTGATTGGTTGAAATGTTTCATTACAACATGGAAAGCGGACACTTTTTATTTACTGTCTGCACAAAAACAAAAACAGAGACACAACCTAACAACTGAGAACTGAAGATGTTCCAGCTCAACTGTCTGTTTGGACTGAAGATATATTTCAGTGTCGTGACGGCCACCTCGTCCTCGCCCCCACCTCGCCGTGTTTGTTCCCTGTCCCCCGAGTATTGACGTCCCTTTACTTTTGTCCGTCCTCGTCAGGTTTTCTCACATCCGCCCTAGTGTTCTCCGGTTTGTATCGCGCCCTGCCCAATGATGTTCACCTGCCCCTCGTTTGTCATCTCACCTGTCCCTCATTCCCTCTCCCTATTTATACCCCAGCCGATCCCTTCCTTCCTTGTGTCGGTATTTGTCAATTCATCGTGTATGTGTGTGTGAAGTGTGTTAACTTCTCGTACCTTCTATCTCCCTACAGACTTGTGCTCCTCGGGTTTTACGGCGAAAGCCGTCTGTGGGATCTCAGTCCCGTTTGGGCTTTACCTGGTAAGCCTAAGCTTTCGAGCCTCTTCGTTTTGAACAGCGTCTTTGTTTTGTTTTGTTACTTTGAGGAGTACGGGTCTCGTTTTGTGTTCTGAAAGATTACCCTTTGGGCTTATTAAAGTTATCCAGTATCACAGTTGAAATACGTCCTTCCATTCCCTTCCCAGGTGGAGCGATCCTTGACAAGTGTTAGTTTTTTACATCTCTAATAAAAAGGTGAACCAGGATGTCACTAGCAAGTTATCTGATTTCAGTCCATCATATGCATAAAGAACACAGAGAAAATATTACCACTCAAACAAGAATAGAAATTATAATAGACCACAAAAGTAAAAACAGCTGACAGAAAAATGCTCGGCCAGTTCGACTCTGGTTCGACGCATTTTTGAGACGATTTATGCTGCCTTTCTGGAAAATGCTACTATAGTGGCATGAATTGATGGACTTGCTGTCAATTCGCACTACAGTAGCATTTTTCGATAAGCAGGTGAACGAATACCCAATGTAAAACTGTGGAATTGCACATGTGCCAAAAGAAATGTTAGGGTAGCCGCTCTATGGGTAGCAGGTTTCAACAAAACACTGGCCATAAACCGTGGAGAGAATTGAGTCAGGAACTCCTTTACTTGACACAACCTCAAGGACAATGACCATACAGGTTAAATGAAGAATGGTTCTGTAGGCCTGTGGAGAAGAGCTTTAAGTGAAATGATTGTGTTGCATTGTGGCCAGGCGTGGGTGTGTGTGATTTGTGTTCTGTGGAGGGTCCTCGGGGAGTTTACTGGTCCAGGAACTCTAGGGGGAGGCACTATTATTTTTTTGGCTGCTTCCATTAGGGATCATTTATTTCTATCTACGGATCATCTGCTTTTCGGTTTTGTTTTTGCTCTGTTTCTTGGATTATTGTTATGCACCTGACTACCCCCGTGTATTCCTGTCCTTGTGTGTATTTCTGATGGCCCCTGAGCCGGGTTTGGTTTCTCTGTTTTGGTTTTGTTTAAATAAAATCCCTCATTCATGGATCCCTGGTTTCCTGTCCTTCCCTCTGAGCCCAGAGGTAAATCACAGTCGGTAAATCAAGGTTTGCGCCTTCGTCCGTGACAGGTTGAGGGCAGTAGGACTCTGTAAACATCAGAAATGTAGATAAAAACCTGATTAACATGTTTTTTATTTTAGATTTTCTCTTCCACATGTAAACACGGAAATGAATTTTCAATAGCCTAATTCTGACAGCCTTAAAGTCAGTGTGAGTTTGAACTCCATTAGGACCAGCGTTCACTGCCTGAAGTCTTAGAGAAGCTCTCCTGTCACTCCTTAAATGTCTTTAGGAAGAGTTCTCCAGACTTTTTGAAGGACATTCCAAAGCTCTTTTGTGGACTTCTCTGTTTGTTGTTCCGTTTTCTGTCCAGATTGTCCACACTTCTTCTGTAATGTGGTGGTCTGGGCTTTGGGGTC
>JBBKCR010074962.1:0-10000 GCA_037577295.1 Ladigesia roloffi | reverse complement strand
GGTGTGTCTGTACATGTGGTGTAACTGGGAATGCGATGATTGGTTTAGATTTAGTAAATTTCCATGGTTTGCCAATCAGGCAGAATAGGCGGTTCTACACGGGGACCAGGCTCCCTTATGGCCCCCCCGCTCTGAACAGCCAAATTTCTTAAATATAATTTTTTATATTCTCAACATGCGCTGGCTCGAAGAAAGAAACTAATGCTACGTGTGTTCTACACGGACTACTTAAAGCGCTACACGCGCGCGCTGACACACGCATGTAACCCTCCACCCCGCCGCCAGGTTCGCATATGTGCCCCCCTAAAGTTTACGAGCTACTTTTCCCTCGGTGAGGTTAAAGGCAAAACATTTTATATGACATGAAACTTATGCCAAGGAGAAAACCGTCTCTCTGTGTCGGTGGTTAGTGTACAATGTTTTATGTTTATTTTATAGAAAATTTTCTTTATTTTTTAAGTAACGCAAATGTTACTTTGCCCGGTAATTACTTACTTTTATAATGATGTAATTCAGTTACTAACGCAGTTACTATTTGTGAGAAGAAACTAGTAACTATAACGAATTACTTTTATAAAGGTACTTGCTCAACACTATTAGTATGTCTTCTATCCTAAATACTTCCTAAAAATTAAGTAAATTAAATATTACTGTCCATGGTTATTTGTGCATTTATGTTGATAAGGCAGGGATTTTGGCCTGTCCCTCACTATGGATGTTATTTTTCAGCAGGTCTTCTTCAAGATTAAATTTATTGTCATGTGTTCAAATGAGTTCAAATGTGTTCAAATGAAATTGCATTGGATTTGGATTTTGCTGTCCACAAACAAATGCAGAGTTAAAAGTAAATAAGTAAAAGTAAGATAAACTTAAAGGTTAAAGACTAACATTACAATATATAAATATTAAAAAGAATAAAATAAATAAATAAAATAAAGGATAAGTAAAATGTGTGCAGATGTGGACAAATATCAATTGTGCGATTACAATAAAGGAATGTGCAAAGGAGGAGCTCCATCCACTTCATAATTTTCTACACCTTTATACAAAGTGACCTAATGTGCAAAATGAGGTCGGTCAGCTGTGCAGGAGTCTGATGGCAGTGGGGAAGAAGGACTTTTTCTTAATAGTAAAGTTTTGGAAAATGATAAAATTTTCATATTTTTATATTGTTCTAAAAGTAATCTCATTATTAAGCAATGTTTTTTTTATCATGAACATATATCATCTGTATAAAAATTAAATCATATAATCAGTGTCCCCTGATTTCAAGTCAACCCTGTTAATGACACAAAAAACCCTGTATATTCTCTTCTATATTGAAGAATTGTGTTGGTTTATGGGATTGTTGGGGTGAGGAGACCATCCCGTGTCATTCCTGTGACCAGTTTTAAGCATTTTAATTAAAATAATATTTTTTGTATTGTGACATTTACGATATTTATAAGTAAAATCATTTCAAACTGTATGACATCTGCCCTAGTGACCTAGAACATTAGCCAACTAGCGACAAATTAGCTTGATATCATCAACCCAGATACTGTCAGTCCTGTTAAAATTTTAAGATGTCATATCATAAAATATAATGCAAAAAATAAAAGAAAAAGCCTGAGATGGCACCATACATGTTTTTGTCATTTTGTCAATTCTTTCCAGAAATGATTTTCTATTTAAGATTTTCAAAGTTGAAAATGTACTGATTTGGTTGAATGACCCTAGCAGAGTTAGCAAAGCTAGCAGCGTTGGCTAGTGTGAGCTATTTGCAGTGTTTAGCTGTGGAAAATAAAGGCAGTGAGTCTGAAGAAATGACAGATGATGTTTCATCATGGTCTGAATTGAAAAGAAAAAAAAACATCGTACAGATTTTACTGTTTTTTACTGGTTTATATCATATTAAACACAAACACAAAAGAGAAGTCCAGACTCAAACCCGTTTATAAACCGAATTAATCAGTTTATAATGACATAATTAGATAACTATAATTCATTTCTCATCTACTTAAGTAAAATATAAAACAAAGGGGCTGAGATACTTGATTCTAGCTGAAGATTCAGGTCCATGTGCAGCACGGTGTACCCACAAAAAGAAAAAATCAGCTTCTGAACTTCAAAGTGTGTCTGTAGTCTCAGAACAGAGACAGGATCAATTCCACAGACGGGGAAAACAGCTTGTTCTGTGGTGTGAAGATGTAATGGCTCAGCGTGGGCCTGAGTGTTCAGAGAGTTTTATTGTGGTCATTACCAGAAGATGAAGCTGTATAAAATTGCTCAGGTCACAGGAAGGGCACAGCATATTTACTTCCAATTAATTCTCCTCCTGAAATAATATTTTCTATATTCTGTCTGGTCTGAGAGTTTTAATAATAGCCAGGCTCCACTGCATGAAAAATATTAAATAACTGAAATCTGGCTTGTTTGAAAGCCAGATTCATATGTGTCATTTAATTAATTTCCACATGATAATTAGTTTTAACTTCATTTTAAAGGATTTGTAATGACTTTTGTTTGTTTAATTTCCCAGCCAATACGTCAAAATGTCAGAAAGAGTCAGAAAAATTAACCTCAAGACTAAATATCAGCCTTTATTATAGGCTCTTTCTAAGTTCAGTCCTAGAAGCTGTTAAAAGATTGACACATTTAGGATTGCAGGGATTAGGAATTTCACCAAGGAAAAGGAGTTTCAAGAGACCAATAGCTGTGCATGTTGTACTGTGGATGAATTTCAGTGTCGGGTTTCCCATTGTGTCCTAATTTGTCATCTGTGCTTTCTAAAACTGCAGTCAAAGTTTAAGGGTGGAGGGTCATGTAACTGTTAGTTACGGCTGCTGAATTTGTTGTACTTAAAAGCAAAAATAGATTTCATTTAGAATAAAAATGAAATTTTCCATCAGAACATGGAAAATTCAGTGACCAGTGATTTCCATTCTCATTGTGAATCTAAAAATGAGCTGGGGAAGGAAATTTTATTGCTTTTGACCTGTTGTTTTTGCAGCAATAAACATAAAAAATAAAATACTTATATAAAATATAAATATATTTAGATAAAGCATCATTTTAAAGAAAATGACAATACATTAAAATAAGAGAAATGAGAACAAAATTAAAAGAAAATGAATCTAAATGACAGATATCTATGTAAATATATATTAGGGCTGTGATTCATATAAAACTTCTGTGATTGAATAAATCCCACCTAATTAAATTTTTAAATAATCCATTAGCACAGTGATCAATGATTGAATAAATCAATTCAACATAGAATGAAGACAAAAGAAGTATATTGCAATATTTGCGAGGTCATTTTCACATAATGTCCCCATATGTTAAAATGACCCACATGCACATGGACATAGTGTGACTAGGCCTGCTTGATTTAACATTAATGGGAGGATACACCACAAACAGTAACAATAAGGGAACTATTAGCATTATCTTGTGTATTCTGTCTAATACTGGCCTGTTCCACTTGTTCTGACAGCAAATGGACTGTGCACATCATCATATCTGACCTACACTCACTGGTGTAAACATGACTAATGAACCAGAGGTAGAAAGGTCAGCAGGTCTGAGCCGGGTGGTGGGAGAGAAGTGGGTCAGCTGGTCAGCGCCAACATCTGCACCTCCCGGACGGCCGGTGGCTCTGAATCCTGAGGCCCTGTTACTCTAATGAGGCCTTTCCTCCGTAATAAAGCTGATATGATTGAGCGCTCTGGGCCTCGGATCAGCACACAATGTCAAATCAAATAAAACCACTCATCGCTGACAGGATGGATCCTGCCTTTCATCTGGAAAATTGCCCCTCTCCAGCACTCACAGGTCCGACCGCAAACCCACATTTGTTATCACAGCTGCTGAACGCGTGCTGAGTTCTACAGAAACCACTCTACATCCCTGCTGGTTCGGTGCTCAGACAAAGAGACGGCTGTGGACCCTGCACTGGTGGAGAAACATCTTTTCTCTTCAGCATCGCTGCTAAACCCTTGGGGAATGTTCATTTAGAAATTTCAAATGAAAATTTTATTTTTTCTGGTAGGAAAATGATGAGTTAGACAGCTCATAAAACATCTCCGAGCTAATAAAACATCTCGGAATCAAGAAAGTGACACTATGCTAATTTAACAACATCCCCATGATTATAAAAGATGGTAATAAGCATTTCTGTGCTGATTAAAAAGCTCTGTGCTTAGAGAATGACCCTGTGCAAATTAAGTAGCTCTGTGCTAATAAAATCTTTCTGTGTTAGTAAATCCTTTCTGGTGTTAGAACATATCAGTGCCACTAAAACAGTTCTATGGTAATGAAATGGCTCTGTACAAATAAAACGTCTCTGTTGGAAAACAGTTCTGTTAATGAAATCTCTCTGTGTAAATAAAACAACTCTGTGCTAATCGGACAGCTCTGCATGTAAAACCTCTATGCTAATACTGTGGATTCAGAATGAGGATTTACTGGCCAATTATGTTTTCTGACAGTAACTTTTTTTTAGATTCAACTACACTGAATTAGCATAATGTTCTCAGCATAAATTACTGTGTGCCAAGGCCTGGTTTCAGCTATAACATTTTGTTAGCATAATGCTGTTTGCAGGAAAGATATCTGTGATAATGCTCTGGAAGTATTTATCTTCAGCTGTAGCTGTTTGGAGAGAGACGTCACATCAACAGATGAAATTGGGTGTAGCCTTATGTCTTTCTTCCCAAAAGCACACATATGGCACTAGTCTTCAGTATGGTCAGTTACTGTAAACAGACAGAAAATATGATGATCTTGATTGCAAATATACTTTAAAAATGGATATGTATATATTTATGCAGTAATACACAGTTACACACTCTTTAAATCTGTGTATCCTACAGTGAAGCCTCTGCTCATCTCAGTCTCTGATCCCTGATTGGTGTTCCAGAACTATGGTGTTGTCCAAGACTCTGCTCACTGAATTACCCCAACCTCGTTCCTGCAGCTGCCCCTGGAGTGTTTCTGGGTGGGGCACGAACCGGTCCGCCAAAGACACATTTACACCCGGAGGTGGAGGGAGGGGGTGTGGGGGTGTTTAAGGGGGTCAACAAGGAGGAGAACCAACATCAGGTTCCAATTAAACCCCAGAAGGTCCAGACAGACCAGAGGGGCTGTGAGGGAGAGAGAGATGAATCAGCTGGGACAACAAAAGGAAGTGAGAGATCGTTCTTCCAGGCAAACGCATAACAGTTGTGGGAACAAGTCCCAACTCTACAAGTAACAGGAACATCTCTAGTCTCTGGTGTCGCAATTCACATCCTCAGTGAAGACAGGCTAGTCCCAAGAAGTAAACTCTTAACATGTTAGGATACCTTCTTCAGAAAACTTCAATCCATATTCCTACTCCTATTAGAAGTAAAATAGTAATGGCAGCCTTTTAAATTTACTTACATTGATTAACCAGAGTGAATGCTTATATTTACATTTATTTTATTACATGAAAATCCCTAAAAAAGAGAAGGTACAAATAAAGTGCCAGCCTCTTCTTCTGGAGGGTCTTGAGTCTCTAACATTGTTATTAATGGTGAACTGAACTTTTGTCCAGTCCAAGTTATTCAACCTAAGTCAATGTCTCTGAGGAATACAGAAACTGGTGTGTTTTGATTCCTCGGAATTGGTCTGTTGGTCGTGGTCAGAATCCAAATATTTATGTTCAGGCACAGGTCAAATCTAAATGATAAGCACTCATTAAAAGTTACCAATAACCATCAAATATAACCAATAACCACTGTTCATAAATAACCAATGATAACTGGTCAAACATAACCATTGACTACTGGTCATAAATAACCAATAAATGTTGGTTCAAATAAATCATTAAGCACTGATCAAAACACCAATATATACTGGGTCAAAAATTACCAGTAATCAAGGGTTATAAATGACAAGTGGTCACTGGCCAAAAACAACAATGGGTAAAAAATAAAAAATGACTGGAGATACATAAACACTGGCCTCTGGTTAAAACTACAGCAACCACTGGTCATATATAACCAATTTCCTCTGGTAAAAATAACAATGACCACTGGAAAAAATGAGGTGATAAATAACCAGTGACCATTGTTTCACATTATTTCGACATATACATATAAAAATGTGGCATCATTGTCCGTAATGAAATTCTTAGACTTGTGTTCTCCCCACCTTTACATAAACATATAGAATTTACACAGATGGAAAAAAATGTAAAGTGCACTCAAAAATAGCCAAAAACTGATCATAAATATTATTTAATACTGATGAAAAATGTCCAGTAACCACTGGTAAGAAATAACTATTAATAAAATGTCTAAAGTGACCAATATTCTTTACTCTGATCAAAAAAAGGTTAATGTTTGACACAGATTGAATGGTTAACACTGAACACCCCTGGTCAAAAAAAGCAGGAAATAACCAATGGCCGCAGGTCAAAAATTATCAATGACTTTTCATTAATAATGACTAACGACCACAGGTCAAAAAATATACAACCTCTCATGAAAAGGATTAATGACTTTTGATTAGTATTGAGTAATGGCCATTGGTCAAACATAACTAATTAAAAAAGGTCAGACATGACCAAAAGCACAAAGACACCATCAACTGAATAACCACCAGTGATCAAACTGTTCATACTGGTCATATCTCAGCAGTTGCATTGCACTGCAGTGCACAGAGAAGATTATCAGTCTCTATAAATGTGAGGTTTCCTCCGGTGACAGTGAGTTCTTCATCGTCTGTGAGCTCGGTTCTCTACGTCTGACTTTCCTTTTGTGAATGTTTTAATGAGTGAAGCTCAAACTCCCCAGTGACTTCACTCTGCTGCTGGAACTCACTCGTCCACAAACTGCTGACGACTTCATGTAGGAACTCTGCCTCAGAGACGACATTACAATTAACACCCCCGTTTGTGTGCCTGTTCAACACAGCCAAGTGGAAAGAGAGAAACTGAGAATATATGTCTTTCTGAAACCCTCTGGAGACCTCATGTGATATCATGGGATAAATTAACATTTTTGTTCCAGAAGGAGAAATCGATAATTACTTTTTCCGTTTTGATTTTGTTCCTGCTAACATTTCAGTTAATATCAGTTCTCGTTTTTGTTCCTCGAAACAGTATGGAGCCCTGATTTAAGCTACAGTTGCCATAGTAATCCCAAATGACTTAGACAATTTCCTTGAGAGTTGGATATTCATAAAGATTTCAACATTTTACAGAAAGACTTACAGAGTGCACAAATATAAATACAATATAATAGCATTGTGCAAATCAGGCACTATTTGTATCAGTATTTGTATTTGTTGAAAGGGGAGAAGTGTTTGTATTCGTACTTGTATTTGTATTCGAGTAAAATTCATAATGCAGCATGCAAACTCCGGTCCCCCTCCATCCTAAATGCGTGATCAGTGGGGTGATGGTGGGGGCTTAAGTGGAGAATCTATTCCTGTTCCCGAATAAAAATGTTCTTTAAAGTATCTGTCTGAATACAGTATTCGTAAAAATCACATTATTTGTGCCTTTCTGAATACCGTTTTCGGCTTCGTCTCCACCCTTTACAATATAATCAAAGCCTATAAAGTGTAAAGTGGAGCTTCTAAATGGAAAACAAATAATAATGGGATGCAATTGTGTGTCTTATTTTAGCAAATGTATGTACAAATGATCAGCATCATATAAATATACAGATGAACCTATGAAAATGGAGAAAACCAGAGACAGAATTCAAGTACAAAAGTAAGATGGATGGGTTTTGTGTATGTAACTGTATCATGTGCATCAGGCGCGTAACAAAATGGGGGGTGGGGGGGTCAATACTTTTACACAGTACTCCTGCATCACACCCCTAACCTGTTACCCTCCACCAATAAACCTTTCAGTGAGAGCAGAACAACAATTGTTGAACAACACATTACACATGTTGGAGTCTGAACAAAACTCACCCCGAATAATGAGACAGGCGGAACAAAACTGAACCTATAATCAACAGACAAGACAGATGGAACCAAACAGAACACTGACAAACAAACAAACAGAACCCACAACCAACATACGACACAGGTGGAACTGAAAGGAACCAACATTAACAAATGAGAAAGGCAGAACTGAACAGAGTACACACCAACAAACTGAAACCCAGAACCAATAACAGAACCCAGAACCAATAAATGACACAGATAGAACTGAACAGAACTCACACCAACAAACAAGACAGGCAGAACTTAACAGAACACAGACAAACTGAAACAAGCCGCATCAAGAAGGGTGGAACTGAACAGAACCCACTACAACAAAGACGAATGAAACACCAACAATAATTTTTGTAGACGTTAAAGCGCATCTGATACAAAGTTGAAGTGATACAGTGTTTCTTTATCTGGTTTTGGACTGTTTGAACCGGCCTGAGTGTTGTGAGTTTCCAGCTGCTGTTTTTCTGAGTCTGGAGATACAAGGTTTTGTTCTGTTGACGTCTAAGCGGCACACTCCGCCCTCTGGATGACCCCACTGTCCAGGGGTACAGTATCTAAAGTCCTAGGAGAGCTGACGGAGGAAGAAAGATAAAGAAGAAAGGAGCGGGTTGGCCGATAAGAGGACGAACGGAAAGAAGTAAAGAAGGAAGTGAAAAAAACTGCAGCAAAATTCATAAACATTTCTAACAGCGAGGCTGAAATATGCAGACTATCTAAAGGCAGCATGTCCAAAACATCCAAATTAGGGCAAAACACTCAACACTCACACACACCCTGAGAACCTTCCATGAAAGCTTCGCCTGACAAAAGGAGAAGCAATAATGATGCAATCATCTGTAATAAACAACCATAACCACAAATCCAACTACCAAGCAACAAACACACACACACATACATGCACAGTCCAATCATTTCAAGGTCAAATATCAACCAAAACTCAGTACAACTCGCTCTCTTTTAAAGCAGTGGTCCTCAAGGACGCTCTACCTTAATGAAGTGCTGGATGTGGTCTGAGGGCTCAGAGAGGTTTTGAGGATGTAAAGTTCTGGGAGACTATTTTTAAGGTAAAGAATAAAGAGTGAAGACTAAAAGTAGAATTTCAACAAACATGATCATCTAGGGTGCAAATTAAAGAAAAAGTGAAAAAATAGTTTTCTTTAGTAAGAAGCCTTTTAGGTAAAAGCAGAACAGCTGGAGCTGTAATGGAAAATTAGACAGAGAGGAACAAGACACTGAATGTACTTTACAGTACATATTATATTCTGAACATTTCAGATCATTTACACATTTTTTAAAATTACATATTTCTTATTAGAGGGGGTGCCTGAGAAACGCCACAGATCTGTTCAACAGTGATGTTACTGGAATTTTGGTGTAAGTCGAGACACACCCTAGCCTAAGTCACCTACTGATCCTAACAGACTAAAATCATGAAACGCAACTAGGCCACAGAAATAGGAAAAGGAAAACTCCCTCCATCATAGGCTGCATTACTAGCCAACCCTGCTGTGCGCAACCAAACTATTTTGCCAATGTAGTCCATTAGTATGAGGCATAAGTCAAGCAGGAGTGATAAACTTGAAATGTCAAGACTGTATTAACTCAAGAACCCCCCTGTATTAGCTATAGCCTACTTAATTTATTGTTACTAACTGAAACAGACTCATATGTTTCACAGTTAAATTTCGCTACATGTTGTATAAATATGTATGTTGCAAACAATTTTTCATCCTAAATCTTGAATGTTCTTAGACGTTCCACCACAGCTGTACAGGAAAACCCCCGTTCTGCCGGACATTTTTGGGCTCATTTTACTCGACATTTACAGCCTTGTATAGATTTCAGTGAAGTAAGAGCACTTTAACTAAATGTGGGCCAGGCTACTCCTGCCATGTCTGGTGTGTGTGTGTGTGTGTGTGTGTGTGTGTGTGTGTGCTTTCTTGACACTCAGGTTTGTCTGGCTTTGCAGAGGCTCCTGAAGAATAACAAAAGGCAATGAATGAGCAACGTTGGCCACATTTCAGCGCGCGCACACACG
>JBBKCR010074933.1:0-10000 GCA_037577295.1 Ladigesia roloffi | reverse complement strand
ATAACTACAAAATAAACTAAACCCAGAAAATAAATATAATCTGAAAATAAAGATTTGCTAAAAAAAAGAAGAATACAAACAATTGCTGTCATAACAAACCTCTCGTTATGTAACTCACTGAACATTTAGGACCATTTCTATACCCGCCCAAGACCATTTTACTATGGTGAATCCAAGAATCAGCATTGTTGTATATTGTCAGATTCATTTTTGTACAAAAAGAGCAAAAAAACACTTTTTTTCCAATGATTCATGAGCACCATAAGAGAGTAGCCAGAAATACACTTGGTGTCTTCATTGTCTATCCTGTGCAGAATGTCAGGCTAACAAAGGAACTGTAGCTCTGTATCCTCCCTCCAAAAATCCTGGCCTTTGTTCCTTTTTTTAGGTCTTCAGGGAGCCAGACGAGGACCTTGTGAGTCTGTGATAATTATAAGCAAAATGGAGTACACCCTACCTCTCATGCCAACACGTCATGGCTCCCAAGGGCACATCTTTTTATTTCTCACAATTTGTGGTTTTAGTGTCTGTAAATTTTATTGCTTCAGGAGCATTGCTTCCCCGATCATGTGTGCAAGCATGGAAAAAATTCTGATTGTGTAGAGTTGGGATGGTGGGTGCGGTCTGAAACTTCCTTGTGAGAAATGTATTTGATGAAAACAAGACACAATGGAAAATAACCTAGGAATGAATCACTTAAAAATGAACAAGGGAAGTAAAATGAGCTGCAGTGTAGATAAAATGAAAATGGAGCAATAGGACGAATCACAGGGGAAACGATGGGAATCAACAAGGCAGGAAAGAACAGATTGAATGCGATGAAGGCCATGATGGAACGACAAGGATGAACACAGTGGTATGCAAGATACAGCTAGGAACAGAAAGGTGAAAACACTAAACATGAGGGTGGAGCCAAAGAATGGAACTAAATAGAAAGTATGTGAAATGGCCTTGTCTCATTATGAATCTTCGGTTTTTACCTAGATAGATCAGTTGAAGGTTTAGTACCATACTATAGCTTAAGATCTCTCTTCAGAAGGGGTTGGTGTGTGATTTCACCTGTCCTCCTCCTTCACATTAACTGACAACAAGTTTCTTGCATAGTTGCTGTTACTGGGTGTATTCACTCTGCATGGAACTAACGTAACTAATGCAGGTAAAAAAGCAGCTGGGTGTACGGCTAGCGAATCAGTTGTTTGAATTCAACTGCTTGACACTTTTCATCGTGAAGCGTTGGGGAAAAGCCAGGCATGTCGGGTGTTGCGATTTGTAAAAAAGTGGTGGGGACAATTTCTGAAAAGTGGTGTGGACATCTGAAAAGTGGTGTGGACATGTCTCTACCGTCCATACCGTAAACTACGCCCATGGGGCAGAGTGTTGTTTCCCCCAAGCCCGAAGTCCTAATCATCCAATTTAACTTATCTGAGGCTCTCTCATAACCAAACATCCTGAGTCTCTTACAAATGCCCTGGTGTCAGTTACTGAACATACATCATATCCTTCAGCATGACAGCATGCTTAAAACACATAGCAATTTACATTATGTGTATGGGTGGTTGACATATTGGGTTTTTTTAATATGTTTTTTAAATCTCAAATGTAAGTCCTGGAAATCATTTGATTATATTGTACTAACACTTATATCTTCAAATATATCTTTTTTCTTGTAAAAATTGTCCTGAAATTTATATTTATTCACTATTTTATTGCCATAGTGATGAAAATTATAGTACGGTGTGACATTAAGTGTTAAATGAAAAAGGCTTATAATTTCATAATGTAAAATAATGTATCCTGATTCTTTATCATTATTATATAAAAGTAAAGCATGTTTCTGTCCAAATGTGTTGCGTTTTGCATTAGATTACTTTATCAGCACTCCTAGATAAACATTTACTCAAAATCTTTCAATATACTTCAAATTAATTTGGTAAAATCTTCTTATAAAAGTACCAAAATGATTGATGATTTTATGATTAATAACTAAAAAGTCCTAATTATTTCCTAAATTCTGAATGTTACACCAAATGGCATGGTGTCACACCATATGATGAATCACACCACACAAGAATTTGTACCCAAAAATCAGTTTTAGCTGCAATTAACAAAATTAAAAACCAAACTGAATTGAACTCATTGGAAGTCACTGAAAACAATGTTTCAGTTACAGCAAAATCACAAATTTCTCTCTTCTTGATGGTAGAAATGATTTCACTCTGAATTTCTCCTTTCAGTTTTTTTTACTTGATGTCTGTAAATTGATTAATTTAATCACAAGAATTTCAGAAACAACCATATCATTTATTGCATTTTTTCTTTGCATTCAAGTGTGATTAAGGGTGTGCTCACACTAGGCACGGTTGCCTTAAACCGGGCCCGGGTACAATTGTTCCCCCTCCCCACTCCCCCTCTGGCCCTCACTCACATACGGTTTTAGCAATCGTGCCGGAACGCGCTTACAGTACGTCATTATGGTCCGGCGGTTTCAGGGTAAAAAGAAGGAGCGGCGCTCTCGCTGAACGCAGTGGAGTCCATTGCTCTGGTTAATTTGTCCTTTGGTCCATGGTGGTCCACAGCCCCCTCACACAGCCTGCTGCTAAACATGTTTATCACTTTTGTGGCACTAAATTCTTTTTGCGAACGTCGCAAAACGTGACATCACGTGTCCTGTTCCGTGCTCGAGCGCGGTTAGCGCTCACACTACAAGCGAACCGTGCCCGAGTCCACCCCAACCACGCCCTGGCACACCTTTTCCAACCGAGCCAGGGCCGGCTAAATGAACTGCACTCGGGCACAGAGCACTCACACTAGACATACAAACCGCACTTTGGTAATCAAATGTACTTGGGTTCAAAACTGCCTAGTGTGAGTACACCCTAAGTGAGCCTGCATGCATGTCTGAATAGGTGAGGACATCTGCAGTGTGTGTGTGTGTGTGTGCCTCCATTAGGGTTGCAAAATGGAAACTTTCCATGGGAAATAAATGGGAATAAACTTGAAATTATCAAAGTTGAAGATTAAGACATAAAGATAGCTGCTAGAAACAAAAACTGTAGCATAATCTTGGCTAAACCAATCAGATATGATGTAAATACAGTTCAGTATAATTTGCTATTCCTCAATCACAGGGACACAGCACATTGCTTAATGCAGGGCTCATTATTTATGTATTTAAATGCAGTTCATATCATATAGTGTGACAAAATAATCATATGGTGTGACAAGAAAACCGTCACCTCTTATGATTTTGTGTCATACCATATGAGCATGATATTAAGTGATGTGCTTTAATTCTAACATCCTAAAACCATGCTAACTACAATATGACAATATAGCTTTCAAAGTTAATAGTGACTAAAATGTTATTTCATTTGGGTATTTTTGTGTAAAATGCATCACACTGTGCTAAAGGGAACAGAAGCAGAAGTGCCAGATAAACTAGTTTTTTTACATCTTAAAGAGAATTAAACCACCTTGCAAATGTCAGTGTCTTTCTGAGGCACTGTTCTTCTACCTGAAAGAAGGAAGAACCCCACTCCCCAAAGGTCTCCAAACAATTGCCCAGTTAATAAAAGGAATATGGTGTCACACCCTATGATATTTATTTTTGGGACATAATGTTTTAGTTAAGGGTGGTTTCAAAATATTCTGCCTGAACTTTTAGCCAAGCAGACACACAAGTAGTTGTCTGAGTTCTCAAAATATGGTTGAAGAAACAATAAATGAATTCATTGTCATCTTTTTTTTTAAATCATGTGTTGGGACAGCTTGGAAAAAGTTCTTGGATTAGCAACTTTCAAACCTCCCACATCTAGTACAGAGGTACTTTTTTGACAGTATAAAAACATTTATAGTTAATTTTTAGGTTAAAATGTGCCTGAATTTACACGAATATTAATGTTACAAAATCTGTAAAAAAAAAATCTTAATAATTTGCTGGCTTGCTAAGCACAAGTTTGAGGGGGCATGGTGGATGAGGCAAAATAATTCACAGGATATCTGCGGTTTCTGCATTAGTGTGGAGGGTTTCAGTGAACAATTATTCATTCGGTTCTCAGAAAAAATCTGCATTGAACGGATACCGCAATTGCTGATACACGTTAAAGTGGGGTTTACTGCAAATACATTGTATGTATACAGTGCGCATTTTTAGCTATCAGTAGCTACTATATATTACAGTTCTAGATTCTGTTTCTCTCACAACCAGGCAGTTGTTCACCAGTTCATCCTTTTGTTCTTTCACCATCTGATAAATCTTTTGTGGTATAGTTTTTAGTAGTGAAATGTACTATATAAATAAAACTGAATTGAATTCAATTGAACTAACTCTTAGAAATGGTTTTCAGTGCCAACGGTGATGGGAAAATGTGAGAAACCCAACTAGGAAAATGTATCTAAAGTCAAGTAAGTTCAACTCACCCATGTTTATCTTCTTATCAGTCTTCTCACACATACTTTTAGTTTTAAAAAGGTCCATCCTGCAGCTTAGTCAGTTCCATCTATGTCTACGTTGTACAATCAGTGAAATGTTGTGCTCCCTCCATTGTGTATTTTGTGCAATTAATGGTAATCAACAGTCGGCTCCAAGTGATTTATCTTATTCCTTTCTTTTGTTATTCAATGTCGGTTTGTCCTTGGACAATTAGTCTGTCTCTTGATCTGATCCAATGAAGAACAGGAGTGTAAACTCAAAAGTAATTTTTAAGTATTTTTAAGTGTCTGTCTCTAGCCCATAAAATTAACTGCACTCTGTTGTCATGTAATCGTGAGAACTAATTTTCAGAATCAAGATACATTTACTATATTTTAAATTTAAATGCTGTTTATACATTAACCCCCAGTTTTATGTGGATCTGGAGTCACGGGTACAGTCACATGTGGATTTTCGGAGAACCTAACTGACTATTTGACATGGAATTCTTCACAATAACACAGAACCTGCACATTGTTTTTGCGTGTTTATGTGGCAATATGTTTTTTTTCATGCATTTTACTTCTAAATTATTAAGAAAAAATGACTAATTTAATCCAAATATAAATTCAACTAAATATCAATCAATTTAGCTGGTGGTGCAGCCACATCTATACGCCTTAGCCCAGACTGTGGGCATGTGTAGGGGAGGTGTGTGTAGGAGTAGCACAATACATGGGTGTTGCTGATGATCAAGTGAGGGGTGAGTGTTAACTATTACAGAAAAAAAAACTTTCATAAACAGAGGCTGTTGAGCTCAGTCACTGTGAGCTGTGAACATAATTGGTGATTAATTGTACATTTTACTGCATTTTTATTACAATAAATCAAATTAAACGATTACCGTATTTACCCTTCTTATATCAAGGAAAACACCAGCGCATACCAAAGAAAACATGCTTGCATTAATTAACTGTGAAAGACGGGGCAAGGGCTTACATTTACATTTTCGTTAAGGGTAATATGTTACGTTGAATTTTAAACAAAATTAAAGTGTTCTGGATGCAGTCATTTTTTCTTAGATCTGGACTAATAATTGTTGGCGAAAACTCCAGCAAATTCGAGGAAACTGCAGACATCATCCACATTTCTTTTGCTTTTTTCGTGGCAATATATAATTCTTCATGCACTTTAGTGCTAACTTATTTTTAAAAACACAATTTACTAATTTTGTAAAAAAATTGAATGCAAATTGCCATAGAACATATAATTGTATAAATGTTTTTTATTCTCGTAAGAAAAGAAAATAAATAATCTGTTCTCAGAGCAAGGGCAGACTGGGTTTAAAACACAGCCTGGAATTTCTTCACCAGTGGACAGAGCTCTGTCTACATTTCGGCACCAGACAGCTGTTCTTTTCCAGAATGCACAGATTGCCCTGACTCATCTTGAGTGTTTCTCCTGTTTTTCATTTTGTTCTTCTTAAAGCCCAGTAGTTTCTTTTACTGTAAATTAAATTAAAAGAGGCTGTTCAGCTCAGTCACCATCCAATGTCTGCTTTAACTGGTGGGTCTCTACAATACAGTCATCCTGAAGAACCCTACATAAGATGCATGGCTGATGAACAGTAATTTATTAATTAAAACATTATTGGTGATTACCCCTACATTTTACTGTTTTATTACTAAAATTACACAAATGTATTACTGTGTTTACTAAAGAAAATGACAGTATATACCAAAAAAAGACCTGTGCATCTGTTTGGGTTTATCTTTGTATTTTTGTTAAAGGAAATCTATTCAATAGGGTTTAACATAAAACTTTGACTTAGTGTTTGGGAGCATATTTAGGCTGTTTTTCAACCAAAGCACAACAATGTAGATTTTCACTATATGTGGATGCTGTTTAAACATATATTTAGATCAGTGGATCTCAAACTTTTTTGCCCCCCTGACCTCATCATGAGCCTCATAAACCCCCCCCCACCCCACCCCATAAAGACATACAGAAAAAGGCTATTATCATAACTGACAAATGAAGATAATGAAAATAATTATCCTATTAATAATAATAATAATAATAATAATAATAATAATAATAATAATAATAATAATAATAATAATGATAATAATAAGAAGAAGAATAATAATAAGAACAATAATAATAATTTTATTATTATTTATTAGTAGTAGTAGTAGTATTTTCTTATTTATTTATTTGTCTATTTATTTATTATTATTATTTATTTATTTATTTATTTATTTATTTATTTTTTAATTAT
The DNA here is from genome assembly GCA_037577295.1 of Ladigesia roloffi. Lineage (NCBI taxonomy): Eukaryota > Metazoa > Chordata > Actinopteri > Characiformes > Alestidae > Ladigesia > Ladigesia roloffi. The sequence goes on along the minus strand of JBBKCR010074933.1, from coordinate 3,308 downwards.
TATTATATTAATAATGAGGAAGATTATGATAATTATGGTGGTATACGTTTTGTCTTTGCCTTATGAAGACTGTGTTTGAAAACCTCAAGTGAGTAGGATTTGTGATGCGATGCTGGCAAGCCAGGTTTGTTGAACATGATCAAATTCATTACAACAGCCTAAGCTACTTCATATATGTTACATGCATGACAAAATGTGTTAAATGCACAGCCTAAAATAACCATTTTCACTTTGTCTTTGGATCCCTGTTATGTTTTTTTTTAGAATCTAGATGGAGTTAATTCATACATTAGGCTTACCATGGTCTTTCTTCTGGTCTCCATACCGTATCTCCTGAGTACAGGAAAGTCTTTATTCTTTTGTTATTATGCAATTACTGATCTGTGTAACTCTATTATACACAGGCCTCCATCCTTCTATGCACCTCTAGGCACAGGAAAGCTCATTCATCCATGTATGTCTTATACAGGAAGCCGTATTCATCTATGCATAATGAATATTCCAATTACTCACTCTGAGTCAGACAGTGGTTCAGGTCGGGGAGTGCAGGTCATCGAGGGGTTGTGCCTTCCTACTGGTGTGGATCCCTTTTTAGGGGTCTGTCCCTGGATTGACACATCCCTGCTATCATCAGGTTTCTGAGATAAGCATAAAATATATCAATCCTGTTTGTGATGCCTAGGTGTTGGTAAAAAATATTTATTCCTATAAAAAGCAATAACCGAACTTCAGGAGGTTTAATCTGGTTACCTTTATTTAGCTTCAAGCGACTGGGAGAGTAAAAAACACACAAAGGGAGCTCTGTCGATCCATCTCAATAAAACATTCACAACACCATTTTAAACAGTCAGTGAAGATAGAGTGCTCTTTCCACCAAGGCTGAATCCTCCCTACGCCGTTTCACTAATCTCAGGTTTTCTCTTGCTCCCTTACAATGCCACATCATGATTTTCTGCCTATAGGACCTGTCCTACTTCCTAGGTCTGACAATGCATTAACATATACTGTACATACACATTTATTACACATTCACTAAATAACCGGTTAACCATATTCAGGTAACAATCATATTATTATCTCTGCACTAACCATTGTTAAACTTTTTGCATAATGGATCCCCCCAAAGTTCCTTCATCTAGCTCTAGGGACTTTTCCCTTGCCTCCATTGCCCTTGGCTTGCTCATTAAGAGCTCAGACCCAGATTCCCAAGGCCGTTTTGACAACATCAGCTGTAATTGACCTGTTTTGAATTGAATTAATAGTGTATACAAATGCACTCAATGATATTTTTTACTAGTAAGGATGAGCATTATCAGTGCTGCATCATAGACAAAGACACTTTCATCTTCACCAGTAGTACTTTGCATGACCCTTTGAGGGCTTTCAGTGCACTCACCCTCGTTTGACTTTAACTTAAGAAATGTGCTACATCATTCCAGAAAAACTGCATTGTTCACAACCCATTTACTGCAGTGTGCAAAGTAAGAGTGCAGGCCCCTGTAGATTCACAGCTCACCACACAGCATACAGTATAAATGTGGTGTAGCAGTTCTTCGTTACGAAGTCAATAAGATGGGATTTTTAAAAGCACTGCACCTCAGAATTCAGCTGAATGAGTGAGCGAGCACTCCCTAATCTTCCTCTTCCTCTCTCTCCTCCTCTCATCCTCGGAGAACTGCCGCTCTCTCCCGTCAGCTCAGCAGAGTCAGCCCCGCACTTCTCCTCTGCCAGATACACCGAGGCGTGTGTCAGGTCAATTAGCAGTGATACACTTGCATTTTCCTCCTGACTCGTCTTATTAACACAGCCTACGTACATGGCAACAGAGACAAGCTCCCCTCCGCTCTTTATCACTTTGTTGCTTGCGACTCTTTTTCTTTCAAGCTCATTTAACTTTAATTCTCACCCCACTTCTTGTCCGCCAGCGGGCAGCTGAAGTAGAAACATATTCTCTGGAGCGATGAATCACACTTTACTATCTGACAGTCTGATGGACCAATCTGTATACAGAGAACCGGGTCCGTAAAGGCACAGTTTGATGAAGAGGTGCAGGAGTACTTCAGTGGTCTGCACAGAACCTTGTCATCAACACATGGCAACACTTTTGGGATGAACTGGAATGTTGACAGCCAGGCAAGCCTTCTCGTCCAACACCGGTGCCTAATCACACAAGGGCTCTTTTGACTGAATGGGCACGTACTCCCACAGACGCCCTCCAGTATCATGAGGGAAGCCCTCCCAGAAGAGCTGAAGCTTTCACAGAGCTGCCAACTCTCACGCAATGAGCGTGAGACACACGCATCTGACTGTCCTCACACGCTCTCATGCCACACCTCTGATTTCTCACGCTGAAAATCTGTTTTTTCTATTTTCCCCATTGTGCACACTCCTCAACCGTAGGTGGGTCACCGAATGTTGCAGCAATTCTCTGCAAAAAAGAAAGGCAGCACGAAACATCCAACTTAACTTGGCCGGCAAAATGGAAACCCATTCAAAACTTCAATGCAGTAAAAATGCTGCTTATTATATTTGTGAATTATTTATGAACTTACAGTGTCAAATAATTCTGGGATGGTTCTCTGTTCCCTGTGCAGAGTAGTGAGAAAATACTCAACCACCTTTCATTCCAGGAAGTGTGAACATCTGACGTTCATGTTGAGTTCGGTTAGTCCCTTACAACAGATGCCACAATAATGCGAATACAATTATTTTACAATTACAACGATTATTGCACTACTAGCAGGCAAATTGTAAGAGGCACCTGAATGCAATAAGCATGGAAGAATGCCGACACACTACTAAAATAGTAATCACAGCATGACATCAGGCTTGTGTTAGTTGCGGTGGTGGAGACTGAATGGAAAACTGCTTTTAGTGTTCATTTCTTGTTCTGCAGTAGAAAGATCTATAGCAACGGAGCACCTGTTGTTTCACAGCAATCCGCCCACACTTTCCACTCCTTTATCAATGGACAAATGGACCCCTTTCTCCTCAAACGGTGTCGTGACCTGTCACTCTTTTTTCTTATGGGGCTGTTTTATTGACACTGGCTCACGCCTCCAGATATTTATATCCTTTGCGGCACATATATCGTCCCAGTTGAATAAAGAAATAAATAAAGGACTTGAGCAAGAGCAGAATGGAGAAAGTGGGAGGACTAATGGCCTGGAATGGTGAGAAGGAATGAGGAGGCCCCCGGCAGGAGACGGCTTCTGTATCCATCTCTCTTTCTCTCATCCACTCCCGCTCTCTCTCTCTCTCTCTCTCTCTCTCTCTCTCTCTCTCTCTCATGCTCTCTCTCTCTCGCT
>JBBKCR010074912.1:0-10001 GCA_037577295.1 Ladigesia roloffi | reverse complement strand
AATGTAGTTAGTTTTCTAATCAGCAATAAATATAACAATTTCTGATCAACACATATCAACTGCATGCTTAAAATAACGCACCATTTAACACCCCGCCCATTTTAAGACCAACTTCCGGTTTAAACCCAGCCCACTTCCGGGATATGCCTCGCCCAGTCCGAGTACAGAGACAGATACAGTTAATTCATCTGTTTTACAGATACAGATAATGCTGTACTCGCTCATCCCTAATAACCACATAACATTCATCATTACACCTTCAACTTCAAGCTTCAGACTCATCAGCCTATCTGACACTATTCACTTCCAGAACATTCCTAACGAACTCCTCCTTCAGGATAACTCACTCCATTTCTCCTTCCCTCTACACCATGGTAGAACTATTTGAACCCCTCTTCTAAGTGTAGGGATCTACAAAATGTGTATGTGTTGTATGTGTGTTAACTGTATTTAAATTGTTGTATGTGTGTAAGTTCAGATTACAGCTCCCAGAATGCCCCCGAACTGAACTTGACCAATGTGTGGGCATCGGAGGGAGCAAAAGCCTGCGAACTGAGACTGTTGGGCGGGGAGTTTTTCCTTGTTGGCGGGCAGACTGAGACGAGAGAGAGAAGAGGTGCAGCTGGTGTGCTCCGTTTTCTAGCCTGCTTTGAGCTAGCTTTAGTGCTCTGAAAGCCGTTGGACTGGAGTGTTCTGTCCCTGTTGCTGCTACCGGTGAGGGGAACGCGGTTTGGGGCTGTTTCGTGCCATTCCTCTTCTCTCTCTGCCTCCGCACACGCCTTCCTCCTCTCCTCCGTCGACCAACAGTATCCCAATTTCCACCAGTACCCTGTAGGTCAACAGCACCAGTGGCGGTCCTTGTTAACCCGGGCCTCGACCGATCCAGTATGAAATTTCTCTTTGTGATTTGCATGTTTGATTTGGCTTAGGTTTTATGTCGGATGCCCTTCCTGACACAACCCTCTGCATTTATCCGGACTTGGGACGGGAACAAGGAATCACTGGCTTGTGACCTATTATAGTTGCATTTGTATGAATGACAAATATTATTTAAATTTGTGTAAAGAAACATGAATATTTTCTAAACTCCAAGTGTTTAATAAGTAGGGATGAGCCAGATACTCGGCTGAAATGAGTAGCTGACTGTGTCTGTGTGCAGTGGCGTCTGTCAGCACGTGTGTGTCAGCGTGCGAGCGTCAGCGTGTAGTCCGTGCACGTAGCGTTAGTTTCGTTTTTAGAGCCAGCGCATGTGGAGATTAAAAACAAATATACATTTAAATATTTGGCTGTTCAGAGCAGGGTGGGCATAAGGGGGGACAGGAGCAATTCCAGGGGAGCTCTCCCTCCCTCTCTCTCCCTCTCCCCCTCTCTGCCGGTCATCCGATTTTTTTTTTTTTTACCGTCTGCTGCCTCCAACCAGTTTTTTGACTTCACGCACTGAGTGACACTTTCTTGCTGAGTGACACTTTCTTGCTGTATTTTATAAAAAATATTAAGGTAGTTGTGGTATAAATAGTCAAAAAGCTATAAATAATAAAAAAGCTACACATACAAACACACACTCACATACCTGGTGTGGAAATAAAAAACCCCAAAAAAGAACAAAATCACAATGATCATAAAAAATTAAAAGTTAAAAAAGAGTTATGTTGAGATGAAAACTCTTATTCATTACATTTTACTTCATAATTGTAACCGCATGTGTTGTATTCATTGTTCGTTTGTTATTGTGATCAAAACCCCTGATCTGAAGCTCAATGCTGATGCTGTCATGTAATTCGTTTTGTAATTAGCAATAAATATAACAATTTTTGATCAACACATCAATTGCATGCTTAAAATAACATACCGGTTAAAACCCTGCCCATTACAAGACAACATGACCAACTTCCTGGTTAAACCATGCCCACTTCCTGGATAGGCCCCGCCCAGTCCGAGTACAGATGCAGATCATTCATCTGGTTAACAGATACAGATACAGATACAGATCATCCCTAATTCTTATTCAATATTTATTTGATTAAAAGCAATTTTACGTCTCATTACTGAGTTTTATGGTATAGATGATTTTTATCGCACTGTTATATGGTGTTTTTGAAATCACATGTGCAATAACAATCATATCTACACTACACTAAATAAACTCTTTTAAAATGGATAGGTGGGCTGTTACAATAAGCACCCCTAGCGAAGTTTTTGGGAGGATTCTCTCCAACCCCGAAGATCAATTGCTTTGTGTCTTCACCGCATTATACACAGCACGCCATTGACAACGCGCCGGGTATTTAAAGGGAGTGAGAGTGTGAACTCTGATTGGTTCATTGCATGCCACGCCCAAGACACACCCATGACTAATTTAGTCATTTAGGACAACCCATTTGAAATATGCGCCAGACGCAAAGTTAATTTTTCCTTCCTCCTGATTATAGTGCTTCGCGCTGGTCCTTCCCCCAAAGATGACTGCGCTTCTGACTTCAAACAATGCGCGACTTACCGTGAAAACCAGGCCCCCTGAGTCTCTAGTATTGGTGGGAGGCTGCTGGTGGTTCAACAGATCAACAGCCCTTACTGTGAGGAGGGACAGACCTTGGGTGCTAGGCAATGAGGAAGGACAGACCATTAATGCTAGGTGATGAGGAGGGACAGATTATGGACTCTCAGTCTTTACCTAGTGAAGACAGAAAGGTAGATAACAGCTGTCTTGCAGAGCCTGTCAAATCTGACCTGAGATCACAGAGCAGAGACCTGCTGAAGAGATCAGAACACAGGCTGTTTTCTTCACGTTACCAGTGAAGCATTACTGGAAACCGAGGTTCAGGTTCAGGGATGGTGATACTTTGCTAAATGGGCTAAGATAATGTAAGAGAAACTTTAGGATATACAGAACATACTGTATATATTTAATGACATATGAACTGTGAGCCATTCTAATTCAGTTTCCGTCCACATTTTAGAGTATTGTCCTTAGTCTTGGATGTGTTTTAAATTTCCTCTTTTTGATTCAGGTATGGGGGCAAAACCGAGGAAAACCCCCTACAAGGAGAAACACTGAGGGATTCTGCATTAGGACAGTTAAATCAGCTTAAACAAAGTTCAATCCTGAACGACAGGTAAATATGTATAATATTTAATAATCCTAGCAATGTTTTAAACAGTGTGAATACAGTCAATGATTCAGTTTTATTCCCATACACTTCCTCTTTTCTTTGTTCAGCTAAATGGCAACACGACTAATTCCCACATTCTAATGGCACTGCAGGAGGCTCATGGGGACCCTGTGACCTTCTGGACAAACACTGTTACTGCAGCAGGTGCTCCTCTTCCGCAAATGGTGACTCCTCACATTCTCACCATGTTTCCCACAACATACTGCTGTGAATCTGCTTATAGCGAAGAGCTCTCTTTTACTGGTGACCACTTACAGCAGTGCATCTTCCTGCCCCTCACACCTTTTGTGCCCAAGTTTAAAACACTGGTCGTCACTTCTCACATTTTTAGTCGATTTCTATTTAGTTCAAGAATTTTAAAGAATTATACTGTTTTGTTTTACTGTTTTGGAACTGGACGTTTCCTGACCTTGCCCTAACTTGACATTTGGTAAGTGGACATTTCAGATTTATATTCGAGTACCCCTGCCCTAAAGTCTCGACTCCAGAGACAGACTAAAGCTGCGCTGTGCTGCTCTCTTGTGGTGATGGAGAGTGAAGCTTCATCAGCAGGAAGCCCATCCTACCTCGTCTGTAGTGACCAATCAGCACCCGTCTATCTATTTGCATATAATTTGCATAAACGTGTAATTGATCAGTTTAAGCCTCTGGCTGTCCTCGTTTTTGCTACCCTTTCAGCGTCCTCGTGGCCAAAAAGGGCCACCAACAGATTTAGTCTGTGATTGTTATTATATTTATGCTTTTTTGCTATTTTCACTGCATAAAGTGTTTAATTAACATCAGTACTTGTCATAAGTATAACATTTCCATTCTTTTTTTATCCTTCAAAAGTTTAAATTTTCTATATTCTCAATTCTCCTGGATTTTCTTGTGTTACTAATAGTACAGTCCGAGATCTGGAACTGATTAACAACAACACTGATTATTATGCATTGTTATTATTTTTTGCAGGGAAAGCAACTCACACCCAAAAATGGCCACCTCCTGTTTACACAACCAATGTTATAAAATTAATTTATATCAAAATATTTTTCAGCTTTCACCAACTTGATTTCTTTAATTAGCATCACTCCTTGTCATGAAAAGCAAAAAATCATTTAAATTAAGAATTGTAACCCTTTAAATACCAGTTAGATCACCTGATCCTAATGGTTTATGAAGGGAGAAGGCATTATTATATCAATAATTTGATATAATAATATATCAAATTTTTATGCATTGTTAATTTTTTGTGCAGTGACAGAAAAAGCATAAAAAACTCACACCCAGCGTCCTCGTGGCCAAAAATGGCCACCTACTGTTTGCACACCCAAAATGATATAAAAGTAATATATATTAATATTTTTAATAACTGTCACGAACTTGATTTCTTAGATTAGCATCAGTCCTTGTCATGAAAAGCTAAAATTCATTTAAACTATGAAATTTAAACCCGTGGCCATTTGTGCCTAGTGTATGTAACTTAAAACTGAATCCGATTTTACATAAAATATGAAAACTTAAAAAATCTTTTGACTCTGTTGATTAGACACTCCTGTGTAGCTCAAGAACAGTCTCACTTTATAAGTCACTGATCATGAATAAACCATTTGTAATGAATCACAAGCACTAAATGTCTCCAATTACATTAAATGAGAGCAGAACTGAACAGATGAATTGTGTGTGTGTGTGCGTGTGTGTGTGGGGGGGTGTTCATAGATATTTTTCTCCAAATAATCTGTTGTTTCTAAGGTCTCAGTATTAAATCGTGTTTAAGAATATGCACTATTGTGTTTGTATTGATTGAGAGAAAGGTATATTCCCTCTGTTGTAAAACATGACCCCATATTCCGCAGTCTATTGTTTTTTTAAGCAGATGATCTTATGTTCACTAAAACTGCCGGTGCAGGTCAAACAGTTTCCAGATCCACTACATTCCTGCTCCTGTCAAATCATACTTTACCTGCTTTTAAAACAAACTCTTAATAGCTTTTTTACCTTTGGATTCTACTGAAACCGGTTTGAATTGCTCTCATTACAAACATATTTTATCTGTTTTCTGAAACTCATTTCAGACAACAAATAAACAAGTTTTTATACATAAATTTTATACAAATTGAAGGAAAAACTTGCATCGAAATGGAAAGAGGAGAAGATATAAGTGATTCATCAGTTGAGAAACAGAACACAACACACTGACAAATAAGAATGTTGTGTGTTTTCTGTTCTAAAAGCCCTTTGTGCCACTCAGTTTTGAGCTCTTACAGGAAAAGGAGAGACCGAAAAATAACCAACTCTTCTTTTTAGCTGGATTCTGACAAAACCAGTTTGAATTGTTCTCATGTCAAACTAGTTACTTTCACTTCACACAACAGATGAAGTTGATTTGTATGTATTTGACAAACTGAAGGAAAAACCTGAATAAATAAAATATCTTGAAGCTTCCAGACAGGTGTATTTCATGACACACTTACATAGTGAGCTTCCTCCCATGCTGTATGGAAAGTGTAAAATGCTGAAAAGATCCAGTTGGTTTGGAATTGGAATCAAAATAGAAAGAGAAAATATAAGTGACTGAAAATGTGTTCATTATTTGTAGAAAAGATACATTTACATCTCAATGACAGCTCAGCTGACCTGTGTTTTATTAAGAACAGGGACTAAAGTGACCTCCGCATTACGATCTGTGAGACAGACCTCAGTAAACAAAGCTGCAGACTGTTGTGAAAATTGAACATTTACATCTATTCATTAGTTTGCATATGTACATTATGTGAGAGTAGCAGGTCCTCAGGTTACTGAGAGTATCAGCGCAGAACATGATCAGACTGTCAGCAGTTCAACTACAGAAAATATTATAGTGGGCTGCAGTTCAGGGACCCCTCACTCCACAGACAAGTTCCCATGTGGAGAGGTCAGCAGTCTAAGTCCTGTAAACACTGGTCTACAGAGATGTGGAAAAAGAGTTTATTAGAGTACAGTAGAAGAATGTTGCTGGTCTGAAGGCTTGGCCTATAATATGTAGGTGTTTTTTATTTTCACTGTTTATTTAATTGCCTGACTGTGAAAATAAGTTCTTGTTACATGTCTTCTACTTCCTGCAAAATAAATGTCCTGTGTTTCTGAGGAAAACCATCCTGAAACCACAGATCTATTCTTATTAAAGCTGTTTTGAACAACAAAGGGTAACTTGCTGGCAGATATGTCCATTAAAGGAATGATGGGGGAATTGGAAAAAACTCCTTTTCCAATTTTCTCCAAAGTGTGTTGTTTCTAAAGTCTCAGCATGAAATCATATGTTTGAGAAAACACACCACTGTGTTTGTGTTGATTCAGAGAAAGGTACTTTCCCTCTGCTGTAAAACATGACCCCATATTCCACAGTTTATTCGTTTTTAAGCAGATGAATCATGAATGATGATCTTGACATCAGAAAATATGTTTTCTGTAGTTCTTTTCTGAAATCTCTCTGTCCCACTGAGTTCTGAGCTCTTAGAGGAAATGGAGGGACTGAAAAATTACCTTTGTATTCTTTGTTTTCAGATTCTGCTGAAACCAGTTTGAATTCCTCTCATGCCAAACACCTTTTATCTGTCTGAAACTCAGTTCAAATTTGAAAATTGACAAAAAATAATGTTGTGTGTTTTCTGTTCTAAAAGCCCTTTGTGCTACTGAGTTTTGAGCTCTTACAGGAAATGGAGGGACTGAACAATAACCAACCCTTCTTTTTAGCTGGATTCTGACTAAACCAGTTTAAATTGTTCCCATGCCAAACTAGTTACTCTCACTTCACAAAACAGATGAAGGTGATTTTCATGCATGTCTGAAGAGAAACCTAAATTAATAAAACATCTTGAAGCTTCCAGACAGGCATATTTCATAGCACAGTTATATAGTAAACTTCCTCTCATGCTATAATGAAAAGTGACTGACAATATGTTCATTATTTGGAGAATATATACATTTACATCTCAAAGATTGCTCAGCTGACCTGTGTTTTATTAAGAAGAGGGACCAAAGTGACCTCCGCATTAAGATTTGTGAGACAGACCTTGTTGTGAAAAGAGCACATTTACATCTGTTCATTAGATGTCAGACTGTCAGCAGTTCATCCACAACAACAGAACATTTTGTGGTGGGCTAAGGTGCAGGGAGCCCTCACCACAAAGAAAAGTTCCTATCTGAAGAGGTCAGTAGTGTAAAATCCTGAAACACTGTTCTACAGAGGTGTGGAATTAATATTAGAGTACAGCAGAAAAATGGTGCTGGTCTGAAGGCTGGCCTCTATAGTCAGCGTCCAGTGCTTTGTGATTATTTTGCTGGTCTTTTTGCTCACACCAAATGAATACAAAGCTCATCTGAATGAAATTCATCCTGTGATGCTTTTCTGTGGAGGATGTTTTTCTTAAAAATGGCTCATCTTTATTTTCCTGAAACAACAGATAGATAAAGCTTTTTACCAGTTTTTATATTAAAAATAGACTTTGCAGGCATCGATACAATGTTTGATGAAGGGGACAAAAGAAAAAAGCCTGTTTTCATATAAAAGTCAGATTTCCGACTAAGTTTCTTTCTAATTCTCAACATTACAAGTTATATTCTGTTGGTGGTGATGCGGATTAAGGCATTAATCCTCTGCTTGGAGAGCATGAAACCACAGTTGTCATGAGTCTAGCAGCGGCCACTGGGGGGCGCTGCAGATCTACAGACCGGGGCGCAGCTGAAAGCGATTGGGACTCATTACGGGAGACTATAAGATGAGAACCAAGACTGTTGGCGAGCACGGTCTTGTTGTGTTGTGTCACTTCCTCCTCAACTCCTTCTCTCCTCTCCTCTCCTCGTCATCTCTTCTCCTTCTCTGGTCCCTTTCCCTTGTTTTGTATATATTGTAAATAAAATATCACCCGAATGGAATCCTGCACTGATGTCTCTTCCCTCAAACAGCTGCCTTTAAAGCAGCATGTGACAAGTTTACACTATCTTTATCAGCTCAGAAAGTGTGAAATGTTTTGGGTGTGGTGGGTTTGGTCATGTGCGGCATGCTTGCTTGCGGGAGGACCTGCTGCCGGGTGGGAATGCACCGGGAGGGTGCTGATACTGCTGCGGAAAAAATAAACTCGAACAAGGGGGCGAGGGGGATGAGTCCTCACCGCCCGCGATCGCTGATCCCTGAGCCACGACGGGACGGTGGGCTGACGGAGGGGTCCGGTAACGACCTGGACGTAGCAGAAGAGCCCGATACCGACCCGGACGTAGCACGACCTGCTGCAGGCAGCACGGTGAGTGATCCCGCACCTGTTGAGCCTTGCACTGACCCGACTGTAGAGCGAGCCGCAGCGGAACAACACGAACCTGAGCTGGACATGCAGGTACTTGAATCTGATAACGATTATGAGGATCTAGAGTGTTTACCTGACGACCTGGAGGACTCACAGGCCTCCGTGGACTCCAGCATCTCTGTAGGTAGGAACAAGCTTTACTCTCTTGAGCAGATCTGTCATTTTCTAGATAGCAGTAAAGGTCAGAGCAAACCCAAATTACAGTATCATTTTCCTGATTTAAAACTGTTTCTGGCTTTTTGTTCTACGGCAATGAGGAAATCTAGTTTAGGCGAGCTTGACCAACAGAAGCGACACAGGCTAAAGAAACTGATGGGTACTGTTCAGAGAATGCTACGACACAGCTAGCAGTACAGTGGGTTTTGTGGTCTTTTTTCTTGTTTCATGTCAGTCTTTTTAACCACTTTTATGGCTAAGTTGATTTTTGCCTCGCAAAATTTTAATGGTTGTCGAAACGCTACAAAAAGGGCTGCGCTGTGTGAATATATTGCTCTGAAGGAGGCTGGTGTTTCTACAGACCTGGATTAAGAGACTGGAGGAGGAGATATTTCGGCTGAGTGCAGGAGACCGATCACATCCTTTCCTTTAGGAAGCTGTTGGACATTTGTTTTTCACTGGCTGGGAGGAAAACTTTGTACCTCGTTAGTGTTAAATCTTTTTTCTTCAGGGACCTGAAAGGGAGGCCGGACACTAAGTGGAGGGTCCACTTGGTGGCTCCGGGGGAGCTCTGGCCAGCATGGCGGTTCCTCTATAAAGGGCCACTCCCCAAGCGCTCAGGGGACCTCCAGTGGAGGATCCTGCATGGTGCTCTGCCCAGCAACAGCTTTGTGTCTAAGTTCAGTGATGTTGGGTCTCAGTGTTCGTACTGCAGGGAGCGGGACACGGTGTTTCTGTGCCAGACTGGCACCACTGATGGGGCTGCTGGGTCGCCGGCTCGTGGCTCTGGGGATATTGATGATGGATACTGTTTTTATTTTCAGGTGTAAATATTCCAAGCTGTGGATCTGGAACACCCATCAGGTGTTCCAGGACGCTGATGTGGGTCTCTTGTTTAGAACCCTGGTGGAAGCACGTGTTCGGGTGGACTTTGGGATAATTTGCCAATTTTTCAGAAAAAATGGGTGTTGGACAATGTACTTGTAACGGTTTCTGGTGACGGAGTTTTGGAGTTTTGCTGGTGATGTTGTCTTGGGTTGATGTTTAGAGTGTAGTTGAAGGTGTGTGCACACTGATAAATAAATTTACACCCCAAATTTTTTAAGTAAAAGTTCTCTCTCTGTCTCTCTCTCTCTCCCTCTCTCTCTTTGTCTCCCTCTCTTTCTCTCTCTTTCTCTCTCTCTCTTTCTCTGTCTCTCTCTATCTCTCTCTCTCTCTTTCTCTTTCTCTCACTCTCTCTGTCTCTCTCACTCTCTCTCTTTATCTGTCTCTCTCTCTCTATTTCTCTCTCTATCTATCTATCTATCTATCTATCTATCTATCTATCTATCTATCTATCTATCTATCTATCTATCTATCT
>JBBKCR010074911.1:0-25089 GCA_037577295.1 Ladigesia roloffi | reverse complement strand
CACCGAAGCCTCGAGTATTCTATGTTTTTCACTACCGAATACTTGAAGCTCAAAAAATGGCATTCGGACCAGCCCTACTAATTGGTCATGTGGCTAAAATGTAATGACATATAGACTTATGTGTCTGTAAATCCCCTCCTGTTGTTTTTGTTGTTTTTATTGTAGTCTTTTGAACAGCCTTAAACAAATCTGTTTACTGGTGAATAAAACATTGATTCTAACCTCATTATGTTCTACATGTACTTATTTACGAAAAAGAAAAACCTGTCAACCAATCAGTTTTCCAATTTGCACAAAATGTAGTTAATCACTGGTTTATTCATCCGTTCTGCCCTGAAGCTACAAAGCTAATTTGGGTAACATGCAGCAAAAGCTTTAAACTCACCCATTAGCACTGTTTGTATTGCCTGCCTAAAACACACACTTTCAAATCCTTTACATAACTGTCTTAAAGGCTATTTTATATGCAACAGAAGCAAATCAGACAAAGATTTCTGAACAGCAAAGAATTTGAGGCAGTTAGCAGCATGCTATCAGGTGTCAAACAATCATGGTGCTAATATTTGGGGGAAATTCTTATGTTGAAGTCAAAGTGAATGTTGTCATTTTAACCATATACAGTATACAGAGAGACGGATAAATTATACAGAAAAACGTAGTGCTACATACTGGTGCATACTGGTTAAATTTTTCATATATCTAAGAATGTAACTTAAGTTGCTATTTATACTGTTATAATCTGTATAACAGTTATACGGTCTCTTCTCTCATACTATACCCATAATTCCTTAAGGACCCACAAACCATTAAGGATGTATACTCAAGCTGCTATTTTCACTTGTTTCATACTGTTTTATATTGTTATAGTGTTAAAACTGGGTATACTCTTCATATTTTTGCACATTTTTGCACATTTTGCAATGGTTGAAATTTTTTTTTAATGTAATAGAGAATTATACAAACAGAAAATTATGTCATTTTGGCCAATCTGGTTTCAGTTGTTTGATTTGCATTAGTTTGCCATTGATTTCAGACTCCAATGCCAAACCTGCCCAAGTGGAAACTCCATCAGTAGGTTTATGACGGATCTTAGTTGTTTCAGCAGCGGGCCTGAGCACGAAGTGAAGCTGAAAGGAAGCCTTGTGCTACAGGGTGGAAAATCCAACCTAAACACTCGCCTGCAGTCCCTGTAACCGAGTCTTATTTTTGGCCCTGCCGAATGTTTAACCACATGCTAAACAGCAGCAATGTGGCAAAGGCAGGCGTCTTAGATGCTTTATTGTTAATGTGTTAATGAGACACAAACTTTCACAGAAAGAGGGAAGCTGATTTTAGGAGATGGGAGATGATTGGACCTGTGGGACCCATCAGATTTCTTCAACCTTAAAGTGATACTTAAGTTTCTTTCCAAATGTAGTCAATCAGCCAAACTGTGGTAGATGTTTGAGGTTTGATTCTGTAATTTTGTGCTTGAACTATAAATAGAGTGACCAGGTCTCCTCTTAAAGTATCTGTTTTGAGACCTGGAAATTGCTTCTGGCAAGGATATTAGTATTGTCTGCAATTTTGAGCTGCCTAAACATTCCTCATGTCATGCACCTCTTTCATAATCTAAAAGTTCAGAACAGCCATCCAGTGCAAAACCACCGGCCCAAGATGTGGCTGAGATGCACATTAAACATAAATCCCCCCCACCCCCCACATCGGGACCCGTGGACCCGAGATGGGCAGCCCCCCACAATCACGGCTGAAATTTCTCAGGCCAGAATGCAATCACCACTCCCCCCCAGCCCTAGACCACTGGTAAAGAAATTCGGCGCTAAGGCAGCGCTCCCAAATCTGGTAACCCTAACAATAATTCTAATGTAGCTTTTAGCTGTTAGCATCATGCTAACAACTGCTAAATTTTCTCAAACCGTGTCAAGTTGTTTGTTGTTATACTGAATGACCACACCATGGACTAAAAGACATTAGCATAGGTAATAAACAGTACCCGGCTTTTGAGAATGACTTACTTACAGTACTGTGCAAAGGACACATAAGAAAAAAAATTTAATCTGTGTGTGATAAGCTCTCTTACTACTACCGACGTTAACATTAGAATAAATCCAAACAAAAAAAGGACAATGTATCAGATTAGTTTTGTGTGTGAAATTAGTTGATGATGTGAGGAGAACACCGGTTCGGTTCCAGATTCGTTCTCAGTTCCTCCAGCCCTTGTTTGGATTGTAATACTCCATCCGCAGCTCCTGATTTAATTTAATGGGACTGATCGAGTCAAACCAGGTTTCTGATGAAACTACAATAAAACTGATTGGAACACATTGATATACTGAACATATCACTATTTACACGATTTACAGTAGAATGCATTTATTGTTTTTTGTTTTATTTTGTATATTTTGTAATATTTATGTTTAACACACTGATCATCTAAACATTTTTAAATATTTCTGCAGGAGTTTGCACAATACTGTACACTTCAAGTGGTTTAAGGTGTTTTTGCCAAACTATTGCTTTAACCTACAGACGAGCTTTTTTTTTTTTTTAATATACACATTCCTGGGGCTATAAGTCATCAATTTGCTCTAATTCCAGGTGACATCTCGGACCACAGCAACAGCATTTACAGCCTTGGTTTTGTGTCCACAAAGGAAGGCCTGTTCTCTTCATAGTTTTGTGCATTAGAGGATCGAACACCAAGCCATGTTTCTTCTGAAAAAAATCTTCTGTGGTTGTACTTTACAGTGTTTTCTTGAGTGCTGTATTATGTTAGGCCACGGGCCAGGATATGAGAAGGAAATGTTGATGGCGTTTATTGCAGAGATGTGGCTTCGGAAATTCTCAAGCGCCTCACATTATGTAATAGAAGAGTGATGTGTTTAACTGCAGGGCTCTGACACTCTGAGCCAAAGATCCTGTAATCCCTGACAGGCTGTGCATGTTTCCCTTCTGTCCAAACTGCTCAGTAAGTGATGGATCAGGACAGCGCTCAGCACGAGGGCAAGAACTTCAAGAGAGGCTGTAGAAAATAGGAAATCACTTTTGACAGTGACCATCAAAAGTTTGGGTACATGGGCATTTTTGGAATTTGGAAACATCTGGGACTTTGGCTTAAACATCTGGGACTCATGGTCTCAGGAAAGCTCCCCTGCCAGAAATCATTCCAACTACAAGCATCAGTTTAAATGTTTTGAAATTAGCATTGAGGAACTAGATAAGCCCACATGAACTCTTCTTTACTAACTTCTTATACAGTATTAGTGAAACTCCCACTGAAATGTAACTTCATTCCAAACAGACTGTCGTGCTTGTACTTCATCCACTTCCCAGTTGTTTGTGTCTCCATTGCTGTTTTTTGCACAGACAGCAAATAAATATTGTTCCAATTCAATGTTGTGACTTTTCCACCAATCAGGAAGCAGCGCTCCAGTCGCCTCGGTTGCGGCCCACTCTCAGCCCTGGCGTGGAGAAGCTCGGGTATGGCTCGGTTGTGAGTTGCTTTATTTGTGACAGAAAAGCATTTGTTCGTTCCACACATGCCTGTTTGTGCCAGATTCCCAGGTTTCAGATTGCAAAGCCTTGAATTTCAATGGATGAGTTTTTACATTTGGATTGGAATATACAGATGAATGCAAGTGCTAACTCCACACAGAGAGGACCCCATTAATCTAGGTATTTCTGGAACTTTTTTGATTATCTAACTCTTCCTAAAATGACACATTTTTTTTTAAATATTCAGATCAAGAAACACATTTACTGATACACTCATCCCCATTATTTGTTTTAACTGTTTTTATACTCCCTAACACCGTAACTGCACCTATTATGTATGTTAATATTCTTATTGTGGCAAAAAAGAAAAATAAATACATGTTAGATAAAATTTTAAATAAAACAAAATGCATATAATGACATCTGTGCCTTTTCAAATACATAAAATAGCATAATTCTGCGATAAAGTTATAATAAACAGATTCTGCTATTTACAAAAAAGAAAGAAAGAAAATGAGCAAGAAAGGAAAAAGGCCAGACATTTTCTCCCCTAGCTGACATGTCATCTCTCATCAGCACCACCGGGGGCGTATCAAGCTTTCCAAAAGTGGGGGGATTCTGAGATAGGGATGCCAAATTATAAATAGAATTTAATCAGTTTAATACAATATAATCTGACAAAACTGGTGGGGGATGGAATCATATTTTAGCAAAAGTGAGGGTGTTGAATCCCCCCAGCCCCCCGTGTGCTACACCCCTGAGCACCACCTATTTAAACCGGCAGTAAGCTGAAAGAGTTTTAATATTATGATTTTAATGACGTTTGGAAAAGAAAATTGTCAGATTATTATTATTTAGAGGCTGCCTATCAAGAAAGAAGGAACATGCAGCTGAGTGTTTAAGTTTAAAGTCTGCTCCAAATTTTCAAAACATAGCAAGGCTGTTTCATAGGCAGTGAAAATATTTCAGGTGTGACATATTGCACAGACAAACCACACTCATGAAACGTTTCTGAGTCCAGATAAAGAAAAAGCAAAGCCGTGAGGCTGCAGGAGTTTATTCCTCCCTGCAGGCTGCTCTGAGTTTGTGATTCTTGGGAAGGTTTGGGAACTGGCTGTTATTCCATCCAGACATGAATCAATGCTAGAAACACACACCCGGGGGAATAGAGCAATCAATCTACTTTCCGAACACACTCCGGAGCACTCAATCACTCCACAGACAGAGGCATGATTTTACATTTGTTTAAATTGTACATTTGCTTAAGCAATGACATGTCCAGCTTTATAGGAGTTTGGAGTTGAAATGAGGTGAATTACACAGGCATACACAGATTAAAACAAGTGGATTTAGATTTTATATTAATTATATAGTCTCATTGATCTATTTTTTATTTATTTATCACATTAAACACACAGTCTGGGCCCCATGGTGGAGCAGTGGGCAGCTCCAAGGTTGGAATCTGGGTGCTGGTCTTGTGTATGTGTAGAGTTTGCATGTTCTCCTCATGGTGGTGTGGGTTCCTTTCATGTTCTCCAGGTTTCTTCCACAATTAAGAAGTTACAGAAAATAAAAAAAAGGAATGAACACAATCCAAACTAAATAGAAATTAAAAGTGAACTCTCATTTATGTCATGTATTTATGTTAAGTATCATACGTAAGTAGCAACTTAACAAACTAAAAGATAAATTCAGTAAATTCATTGAAAGGTAACTATGACCGGCTAAAAGATGGCGTGAGTAACAATCACTAAAATACAGCAGGACAAACAGGATTTAAGACGGCAGGCTACAAAAGTTTAAAGTTAAGAGCTAATACATAAATATAATGCGAAACAACAGAAAGGTAGTTGGCTAAATAGACTAAAAGACATCAAATGAGCTGGCATATCCAAGAACAAGCTAAAAGATGGCACAATAAACTGGCCAAACAAAACATGCTAAACTGACTAAAAGAGCTAATAACATGCTAAAAGAGGCTAAACAGGCTAAAAACATGACCAGCCACAGTCTAATAATCAGTGATAGCATTGAATTGAATAAAGTATTTTATAAATGATTCTCTATTAAACTACAAATCAAAACATAAATACAACAATGTGGCCTACCGTGCAGAATTCAACATACTAATAAAAACAGAGCATCAAAAACTCTACCATTTTTCAGTCTAATAAACATGAAACAAAAGTGTTGCATACAAGTTCCATGAGATGTTTCGCATCTCCACTCTGCATTTCTTAGTAAATAAAGTGTTTCTTACAGCTGTTACTAATCAAGACAAATTCTCTTTTTATTTAGGCATATTTTCTGTTCTATGAAAGCTGTTAGCCACCTGAGGCCAAAGATAACAATGATTTCTCCCCACTTCGGGTTGGTTATTGCGCTAAAAACTCACCGACTGTGGATTAAAATGACATAATCATGGTAATGAGGATTGTAATCATACTGTGTTTCTTCACTATTAACTGAAACAGTGGGTTCCAGTTCTAGATAATCAGAGCTGGTAAATAAAGCAGATTACTGAAAGCTGGGAAATAAAACGCAGAAATGAATGCTTGTTTATGTTCATTTGAAAAGTGGAGCAGCTCTTGTAAACCCTTTCACAATCTGAACGCTCCACTTTCCCCCAGTTCGTACGTGCTCATGAAAAACCCAAGACATGCCAGAGTGCCTTTCAAACCGCTGAGGAATGTTGGCACTCGCTCAGATTTTTGTGTCGATGTGTGAGCACAGAGAATGCCCGGCCTGCGCTCATAAACCAGATTAATTGCGCCGTAGCTGCTTTGTTGGGTCCCGTACAGGCTTCAGCTATGAATGCGGTGCTAAATCACTGCAATCAAATAGATTTTCCCCGCTTACATAAGCCTGGCCGCTGCCAAGCGTTAGATTGACCCAGGGTCACATTATTAACGTGGAGTCCTTGTCGAATTTACCTGTGAGAGTGTTGTTCGCTCACAGAAGGTGTGAAGCAAATATTGTAGCCACACTCGAATATGATTGCGATATTTGTGCGCCCAGGTCATGAACTTTATCTCCTCCATTACTGAGCAGCTTCTGAATTTTAACTACCGTCAGTTTAATAGAGTTCTATGCAATTTGTTTAAAGCTATTTGTCTCAGTGTGTGAGATAATGTGTCTTTCTAGCAAAGTAAACATTATAATGAATGCAAACAAACAAGGAAGCTGGAGAAATGTGTCAGGTTTTGTTCTGTGTGTAAAAGGAGTTGATACTGTGTGAGATGGTGAGGAGAACACAGGTTCAGTTCCAGATTCCTCCTTGGTTCCTCCAGTCGTTGAAACTATGTCAGCAGCTCCTGATTTAATTTAAGGAAGGACTGATCGAGACCAACCAGCTGATGGAAACTGCAGTAATAATGGGCTGGATACAATGATATACTAAACATAACATCACTACTTACTGTAGATTGTTATTTTTATTTATTTATTTTTGTTTTTTTATATATTTTGTAATATTAATGTGGAAAAAATACTAACTGCTCATCTTATTAGAATTTTAATATTTTTACAGGCATCTAATACTTCAATACAGAACATTAATCTGAAGTTTTCATCGAAGTCTCAGTTTGAAATAGTTTTGGTTTTGCTTTCTGAACTAAAAGGTAATATTATTAGCTTAATCTAGAACATTACATCACACTGGCCGTAAAATCACAAACCAATGAACTATACATTTTATCTGGATTTTGGGGAGATTTTGGCCTAAAACTAAACCCATTAATAGTGAAAGGATACATGAAGGGTGCTGTGAGGTAAAATAGGTCCCGAAGAAAACTGATTTACTTTAGATTTTATGCAATTTTCCATCAACAATAGTAAATATAAACACTCGGAAGACACGTTACGCCATACTGAGGACTGATAGTAAATAAAGTGGTTGTATATTGACTGTAAATAAAATTATTTGTAAATAAGAGCCCTGGTTCCATTCCCCAACACTGTAAAGAAATCTGAGCGTAAATAAATTCCCACCAAACCCGCTCTGAATTTGTTTACTTCAGAAGAAATGCAGATTTTAATTAAATTATAAAGGAGGAAAAGCAAAGACAGCAATTAAATGTTTTAATTGAGTGATTTATGCAACCGCAGAAGCTCATCTTAGTATATCCAGCATCTTGAGTGTTTTTGACTCCAGAGAGAGAAATGAGCAACAGGAAAGCTGTCCTGGAACTGAACTAACATAATAGAATGGAACTAAACACATTAAACAGAACAGATTGTAAAAGAGATGGAACCGAGTGGTAGGACTTTACTCACTGATATAATGGAGCAGAAATAAAACTATATACATCTGCAAAAACTCATGAAAGTGCATTTCCAACTGTGCTCATGAAGATGGCATCTGAGCCATTTGTCTTTAATTAGACCAGTCTAGGTGTGGGCCATTGAGTTTACACACATCAGGTCATGGCGAAAGCATACTGTTTGACATTCCCTTTGGTATGCTAATTATGCTGTTCTTTTGTGGCGTTACAGCAAATGCTTTTTATTCTGTTCTCCTTTGTCCAGGTTTCTAGTGGCTCTCTATGGCCGGAGTGAGCTGAATTTTTCAGATTCCATCTGCACTATCCTACAGACGTGGAACACTGTGGTGCTTCTGTCTCTAAGCTTTCGTGTTTCTACCAGTACAAAACATGTTAGCATACATTTCTAAAATAAATACCCAGAAAACAAATTAGTTAAAAGTGGAATTTCTTCTATTTTTCCCAGTTTAAGGGGTTAAGATGCAAAGTGATTCTGTAGTCACAATTGTTCACAATGGAGGTGAGTGGAACCAGACATCTGCCTCTAAAATTTGGACAGAAAATTTCTACATGAAATGGATATGAAGGCCCTGCTAGGTTTGCTGAGATGTTTAGATTTAGGTTTAAAACTAAACCCATTCGTGGCGGAGGGATACATGCAGAGTCCCGTGAGTTCAGTGATTTGGTTCAGATGAACTATTTTACCATTATCAACACCCAAAATATAGTGTAGGTTCACAGGTGTTTGAGCATAAATAAAATTGCTTTGTGTTCTAGGCGTTCCATTCACCACGACTGTAATGAAATCAGAGTTTGAGAATCTCTCTGCTGTAAACCATTTTCCACCAAACCCGCCCTGCTCACACAATATGAGCCGAAATACAGTATAAACCTCTGTAGGGCTCTCAGGGCTTCTAAGCATTGGTTTTGTGTTCCAGTTATTATATCACTGAGCCAACTGTATTTACTGCAATGTGGGTTTAGTGCACTCAACCCGCCTCTTCATGTCCACAATGCTGAGCGAGGCTCCGATGACACAGGCACATTCCTGCTAATTGTTCTGTAATGAGGTCCTGCAGTGGGAGCGGCCGCACCAACGGACGCCCGTTTCCACACACGTACACAAACAGTTGCTGTGGCAGCACACACACATCAATCAGGCATGTGCTGTGTGGTCCATCATTGACCTCTACACCCAGTGCACTGCTAAATAAAGTCCCTTACAGGACATCTGCTCTAGAGTGATGGGGCTAATGTCCAGGCTAGTCATCCATTTAGTCGAGAACGACACTCGGCCACTCTACGGATCAATGCTCTCCATGTCCTACACTTACCTTTACAGCTTTTGGCGGACGGCCTAATGCAGCAATGGTCGTCTGTGCCCCACAAGAACACAAGTACCACAGGCTAGGAATCCCAGACCTAAAATTAAGAGCTGCAAGAACATTGAGTCTCCCAGAGAAGATGTTAGAAGTAATAAGATCACAGAAAGTGTTATTTTTGGGTTTTTTGGTGTCTTACAATCTCCCATGGCTTCTTTTATTTCTGCTATGTTCAGTCCAGGGTTTATCTAGCCAGCAAGTTCTTGGGCGCCTTCCTCAAAAGCCACTGACCATTTCAAGCACAACGTCCTCGTCAAGCCACTTGCTTCTCATCCAAAGGTCTGCTTGGTCCATTCTGGTTGTCCACAGATATCTCCAGGAGCACATTTCAGATATTTTGTAGATGTTGGATGTTGATGATGACAAAATAGTTTATCTGAACTAAATCCGATTTCTTTGGGAACTAATTTACCTCATGACACCCTGCATGTATCCCTCCACCAAGAATGGGTTTAGTTGTAGACCAAATCTTCCCCAATTGTCTCAGGAAACTGGCACTGCTTTCATAACCATTTCATTTAGAACTTTCTGTGATGAACTTTTAGAAGCAGATGTGGTTGTCCACAGATTTCTCCAGCACCACATTTCAGATGTTTTGTAGCTTCACCTGCCTTTGTCAGTGTCTAGGCTACCCGGCAATACGTCGCTATTGGGAAAATGATAGCACTGACTAATCTGTTTGCCAGGCTGATGCCTCTGCTCTTCCATACATTGTTCCTACTGACTATCATATTTCTTTCAGCCATCTTTTGATCTCCAGGGTGCGGTCAAATTTGAAGCAGAGCAACTCTGGAGCCATGAAAGATGAACCATTCAACCACTTCAGTTTCCTCACTATTGATCTCAATCCTGATGTTCACACTGTTTGCTGTTATATTTGTTTTCTTCATATTCAGGTTCAGTCTAACCATCTTACTTTCTTCTTTGACTTTTATGATCAGATGGAGATCTTACTTGTTGTCAGCAAGCGGGCTGGGATTCTCAGCACATCAAAAGTTGTAAATGTTTGTAACACCTATATAGGAAATAATAATATAGTTCTTGTAGACTTTAAGGACAATAGATTCTTCTGACCTTATTTTGAGCAGTAGTGGCCTACAATTAAGTCTAATTGTATAGATCATAATGACGCGTGAGTATAATTTGCAGATTTGTATAAGAAACCTCAGGTCTGGAATAATTTTGCTCACACTTAGGCAAGACATTTAAGTGTGTGGTTTGAACTATGCTAACTCTTAAACTATAATGTTCCAATACTTGTGGCCACATTAGCTTTGTAGTTCAGACACCAAACATCAGATGTATGTCTGCGATTAACCACAATCGCATTGTTAAACACGAAATTCAGTCATTCAGAAGTAGTGTATTGTGCATTATTTTTTAAATACTGCTATATGAACAAAAGTCCAATAGCTTTTGGTTTACAGACATTTTAAACATATAACATATTTTAACATAAATGTGTTATTATATGAAAGCCCTGCAGTGGCAAATAGCTTGGGTTTTATATTTGATTTGATTACATTAATGTATATATATTATTAAACTATAGTTAAGGCTGTAATAAAGATTCTTCTGTCCTTATTTTGTTACAGTAGTTTGCACAGAAGCGAAGTAGTCGTGGCCCACAAATAAGCCTAATGGTCTCAGTCTAGGTGGCCTCCAGCTTTGCACATTAGTGTGTTTTCACTCCTCCACCACACCTGATCCACTATTAAGCTCATTAACAAGTCAGTTATCTGTTGAAAATGTTCTTTAAAGAAACTTTAATGTGCAGGGAAGCAGTCCCTGATCATCAGCCCTCCTCCTGGAGATCCACCTTCCAGCACACAAATAAATCTGATCCAGCCAATCAAGGTCTTCAGAAGAACAGGTGCTTCAGGTGTTCCAGTGGAAAGCCCCAATACTTTTGATTCAAGCTCATCCTGCTGTCAGAGAAACAGGTTTCCAAGACTATTGGGAATAGCCTGTACCTCGCTGTTGATCCACCAGCTGAAAACAAGCTGCTGCAGAAAATGTTCTGATAAATCACTAAAATCTGAACCTCATCCACCACTGATCTTATCCAGAGCTTCTAAAGTCATCGATCTGTTCATTCCATCCAAGTCTTCTTGTTCTGTCAACCAGAAGTTCAAAAGAAGCAGCACTGGTAAACCAGATGACTGCAGATGGATATAAATCTACAGTTCATTAGTAAATTCATCCAGAATCTTTCTGATTATGATTCGGAGCCACTTACTGTTGATATTGTTGCTTTTACTCCAGTTTAAACCAGGATCACACTAAGAAAGATTTCACAACAGCCTGTATTTGCCAAAGATGGGTTCTTTCCATCGCTGACAAGAAGCTTGGTCTGTGTGAGGCTTGGTGGTGTAGTGGCGAAGTCCTTGCCTCTAATACAGTTGAATGTCGGCTCTAGACTTGACAAACAGGCACAATGATGAGTGGAACTTTAACTCTCTTAAACCCAACACACTAGAGCCAAAGTAGTTTTTTTTTTACTGTCTTAAAAGTTTGACACCATGTTTTGCACAGTAAAACTCCCACATGTCTCTAGTTTCAGGCTCTATAACCCCAGTGACTCCTCACTTAGGAGCCCCAGGGGGCTGACGAATGACCAGATTTTCTGATTATTTTTGGCCATTTGACTTTCAGATGAATTTAGACATTAAAAACGACACTGATTAGTGCCGACAACCTTCCAATCTTATGAGCGCAGAGTAAGCCAGTGAGGTACTGGGCTTGACAAGCTGTCAAAAGTATTTAAGATATATGGTTTTCAGATGAATTATGACAAGTATGAAAAACCTTCTGCTTTTGAGACCATAGATTGAACTGTTAGCTACAGAGCTAGGCCAGACAGATGCACTAATATTACTGATAAAATCCATAAATCCATTACATCTCAGTTAGAAGAGTCTTTGGAATATTACATCAGTGATGTGTAGCTATGATGTTTACATAAAAAGTTCAAAAGCCCCAACCAGTTTGCTGACATTAACTTACGTATTCAGAGTTTAATGTAAGTGTGTCAAATAAAATTATTTACTTAATGCTTACCATCCTTTTATTTTGAAAGTTCGTAGCGGTATTGTGCTCACGTGTGCGCGCAGTATACAGCGCTCCACATCTCAACAGATTGTCGCATATTGTATGGACAAAAGTAAAGGGACGCTTGTCCATTACTCCAAAAGGAACTTTAATGACGCTGCATTCAGACATATAGACGTTCATATGGAGTTGGTTCCAGCCACCCATGCTCTGGATTCTGAGGGCAACTTGTTTTTCTATAACACAATACGTGTGTAGCTGTGTTAAAGGGAACCAAAATTGTATGTAAAATGATTGTTAAATAATTTGTTAAAATTTTCTCCAAACATTTTGTTTTTTGGATTTTTGTATGTGTCGTCAACAGTGTATAAAGCAATAGTGATATGCACATTTTATGTCATACACGAGTTGTATGTAGAATTGTCTAATATTATAAATATAACACTCCATTAACATAAACTCAAAATATAACGTGTATTTTGGAACAGTTTTGAAAACGTGATCATTTCAGGGCATAACATGTCATATGTAACATCACATGTAACTCTATGATCACACATTAAGTCATGTTACACTCTTCGGTATCACGTGAAACAGATATGAGTTTTGTGTGCGGGTGAGAATTTCAGAGGGTGGGGCAAGTCTTCATCCATTTATGCTACACAGTATTGCCGCTATATAATCCCTTCCTCTCCTCCTTGTAAACAGTGTTCTAACACACACCCACAGTGAGCAGCTGTTTGTGTGGTGTGGTGTGGCTGGAGAGGCATTAGATACTTGGAAGCCTCCAGTGAAATATGAGTGCAGGAATGTTCCTCTGGGCCATTCATTTGCGATTATTCCCATCTTTCTTCAGAACAGGTTTTAGGCTGAAGAATGTGAGAGGGGAAAAAGCACTAAAGAGTCTGAGAATGTGACACAACTGACGAAAGAACAGGTTTCACCAAAAAAAGACATGTTTAGAGTTTCTGCTGTTTTATATATTAATACCTTTATTTTCCTTTCCGCATTTGTGAAATGTTCCAGAACGTTCACATCTTTTATGCAATCAACGAGAGCTTAACCCTTGGTTAATATACAAAGCCATGGTTTGGAATGAACACACGGTATTAACTTCAATGAAATGCTGAAAGTCTTTGGCGTCAGGCACTACATTCCTCTGACATAAAGGTTTCAATTCTCATCAAATATATTAACATTTTACTTCAAGGTAAACAAAACACAGAAGTGAAGTGTACGTAGCTTAACATGTTTCTCCATACAGGGCGCTGACCAGCAGAAGCCCCACCGGGAGCAAACACGCATTCAAAAGATAAAATAAAATGACAAATAAACAAAGAATGTAAGAGCGAATATTGCTTTGTTTTCCCAGCCTTCAAGGGCGTTTAATGGAGGGGAAGAAAATGACAAGAATGCTCGCCATTTATAACGTGCAGTAAAGGTGGAGCTGTAAAACCGCACCGATCAATCTGAGCCTCTGGGAGACATTCAATAGGATAGGAATGTGGTGAGATCAACTGGGCTGCGGCCAGAGAGAAAAGGAAGAAAGGATTGTAACCTCACTTCAGAAAGACCTTTCAACTGTGGAATAAAAGAGGCCATCACAAAGGCAGCCAATCAGCCTATACTAGGGCTTACTAAACGTTCTGCAGGCTATTCATTATTATTTTACTAAGTGATTCACCTAGCTATTATCCTACACTGGGTTATTGTCTTTTGATGCCACTGCAATCATTTATGAGTACCAAATTAAGTTTTTTACCTTCCAATGAAACAATGGAGGCCATATCGCCCCCTACAATTCCTGTAAGGAATTACAATCCGTCAGAATGGCTAAGTGGATTGTTTGAACAGTTTAGAGCATTTTAAAGCAGTTTTTAAGTGAGAAAATCAAAGCTAGTCTTTCTGTAGTTCGGTAGAATCATTTGTGAAGACTCGACATAATTTTTTATGGTAACAGCCATTGTTTTTGCCAGCTAAAAAAAAAAGGGCAGCCCTCTAAATTGACTTGTTTCACTATATACATTGAGTGTTTGAGTCTCTTTTCTTCAACAATGTAAAATACTGAATTTCACCACGCTGCTCTGCAGCTGGTAAATACCTTTACATTTTCTAGTCTGGACATAATACATTATACTATTGGCCTCATACTGTCGCGTCCTGTTGTAAATATTGCAGAGACTATTTTGTCCTACTGTGAATTTAATGTATCATAATTTTAGTGTGTTGTACTGGCCTGTCAAGTTTAATAACACCATTAAACTCAACAGCAACCAAACTGTCAGACCCACCTTGCACCTTGTCCTCGCAAACAATACTGCACAAGTACCTCGAAGAATTGACACACACAAAACTCTCCTACGAAGACCCAAAGACCAGCTTGAGCTTCACATTCATTTAGAGAGCTGTCCACAAAAGCTCAGCTTCAGTTCCTCCAGGCAGCGCTGTCATCTGAAACTGCTGCATTCCTGCCATCTCTGAAGGGGTCAGCTGCCATTTTTTGTGGCTTCATTGTCTCTACAATGACTCTTGGAACTCATATGAAGATTTCCACCGCCTCAGCCTCCACGCTGTCCAGCCCGTTGAAGGGGTCGAGAGCCTGGGGGGGCTGCTGTTGGATGGATTCTGTGAAAAACAGAAAAATGAAAAATGCATTTCAGTTCACTTATTCAACACTAAACGCTGCAGACTTCAACATTTCTAGCATTAGTCATTGACCTGGATTAGTTCATCTGAATCGAGTGACTCTGTGACAGACAGTCTAATCAATGGAAACTCTGGAAAATGCTGCAGTGAGGCCATTTCAAAGGTTTGGATCTCTGTAATGCAGGCTGTCTAATGACCCACGCAGGGTTCATGTGTGTTTGTGTGTGTACTGACCGTGACGGGGCTCGGTACTGGAACTTTGCTCTGTGGCTGGACTGGGACTCGCAGACTTGTCGTGGCCCCTGGCTTTACACGCCGCGGCCACAACACGGCAAAGACGGGACACACTGGAGGTTTGGCCATGTGCATTACACCTCTCTGCAGCAAAATATCCAAAAACACCAGTTAACACATTGGCAACATCTTCACCTCTTGATGTAAAGTTCAAAGCTGCTGCTGAAGTAGTAAAACAACTCCCTACTGAACTAAACTGACAACAGGTTACACATATTAAATATATCTTTTTGATCTGTTTTCTTAAATTCTATTCTTCTTTTTTTACTCTATTCCTGTAAAGGACTTTGCTACTAATGTGACGTTAACAACTGAGTGTGTACCTGTGTTCTGGGCGGGGCTTGTGTCAGATGAGGCGGCGGGGTTGTTCTGAGACACGCCCTCTCCCACTTCACCCTTCTCTTGTTCCTGCTGGATTCGCTGCTGGAGAACGCTGATCACCGCGTCCTTCTCCAGAATCTGCCCGTAAAGAGAACGGATCCTACAGAGACATGCAGAGAGATGTTAAAACTTAAAGAGCAAATCCTGTTTTATTCACCTTTGGTTACATTTTAGGAACAGCAATCCAACTTAAGATCATTGGAGTATAAAATCTATGCCCTTATAAATATCTGCTTACGATACTTCTGCTAACAATTCTAGATTATTATTGGGCCTCACATTACACTACATTTTGGTTTAATTCAACTGGAATATTTGAATATCATTGAGATTTACTAAAAAAAACCCTGAATACACAGTAATGTAAGGTAAACATATACACTATTACGACAATACACCACGTTTTTTGTTTTTTCAGCAAATGTTAATCTTCAAGTGAACTATTGTAACACTGTGCTCATGGGTATCATTGGTATCACAGATTACTACTAGATTCCAAAATCAGCGCAATATTGCTCTCCCGTGAGACTTGCATTTTGACAGCTTGTACCTGTTCTCTACTTCTTGGTTCCTGAGCTCTGCTGGATGCAAGTCTTCACTGAAACTGTTCTTGGTAGAATGACAGGGTGAGTGGTTGATTATGGTAGTGTCTCTGCAAAAACAAAACAAAAGGAAACATAAGTGTTACTTCCAAAGGTTCTTCCACTTGTAAGGCTAAGGGTTAATTGTGTGATTGTGATTTTCTGGCGCTGTGTATAATAAGTACCTTTGAGCTGCAGCAGTTGCGGCTGCATCCATAGCGAACTCCCTCATGGTGCTCTCCTCCAGGTACTTCTGCTCCCAGCGCGTCATGTCGGCCTCCAGGGCCAAAATCCGCTCTTCACGCTCCCTAAGGCGCTCCAGTAGGGTAGTAACACTCACCGAGGACGAGGGGTTAGTGGTCAGACACGCCTGGGTCTGCCTCTGTAGAGAAGGGTCAGAAAGATAAGCATATAAATAATCAAGTCCTACGTGAAATCATAATTACAAAACACAAAGTAGTGTGGAAAAACAAAGGATATCATATTGCTGGGTACACACTTATGCTGATATTGTATGTTTTTAATGTAACATCTGAAGTGGCTTTGGTATCTTCACCATGTTCCAAAAAAGGTCCCTAATTTAACAGGTACAGGTGTAATTAAGTGTTTGTCCTAAAAGGTAGTTAGCATTCAGAAAAATCATGAATTAGCTACCATAAACCACAGAAAGCATGCGTGATATGAGAGTAAAGTTTAACGAATGAAAGTGCAGGTATCAGTGTGTGTGCGCCTGTGTGTGTGTCTGCATACCTGCTGGTTTCTGAGTGTGCGGAGCTCCTGCTCCAGTCGTGTTCGGAGCTTCAGCTCGAGTCCCTCCCTCTTTTCGCACGTGGCCTGTAGCTGGGCCAGCGCCCCCTGCAGGCGCTCCACTTGCTCCACATACGCGCTCTTCCTCTGGAGCTCCAACTGCAGCTGCCGGCTGTGAACACGCACTGAAATCAGTTCTCGCTCCAGCACCTCGACCCGCTGCTGCTGAGCCTCCGCTTCGCGCTCCATCCGCAATTTATGCACCTTCTGCTCCTCAACTGAAAGATACATTATGCGAAATTAATTTGAAAACTCAGTAGACCAACCAGAACATATATGAAATGGCATTAAGCTACAGTTTGGAGAAAAATCTAATTCACTTAATTTAATGAAGTCCTTCAGCCAAAACAGGTTTGGTGTTTGAAGTTTGCTTCTTTACTTTTGCATTAAATGCACTATATAATATATGATAGCCTTGTTTGGGATCTCATTAAAAATTATGTCTATACAGATCAACTTTTTGTTTATTATTCAACTAATCTGCAAATGCAACTTCTTCTTAGGCTCCTCTTATTAAAAGTTCCATGTTTGAAACAAGCAATTTCTACTTTTCAGATTAATCAGTCATGTCGCCCCCTATATTTCCTGCAGAGTATTACAATATGTCAGAATGTCTGTAAATTCTATGAGCATTACAGAATATAACAGGGATTTACTTTAGTACACAAAGTAGTCAATTGTTCGTTACATCCCTATAATTGAATACTGAGAGCTCTAAGAAAAGCTAACTGGTGTGTTTGCCATGACCTCTCCCCATTGATTTCCTGCTCAAAGGTGAAGAATTTGGTCTCATAATCCCGAATGCCCCATTTACACAAGAGCCCGAGGAATGCAAAGAGATGGAGGAGGAGAAAAGAGACGAGGCACCCTCCCTCTGACCCACATCCTCAAAGCCTAACATTCCTTCATCTGTTTCCCACCATTAACCCAAATTTCCCCCAATAACCCCAAGAGCCGCCACGACACTTATGAAAGACGAGTATCAGAAAACAAAGACTGTTCTGTTCGCTAAAGATGAGTCCCCAGGGTCGCTGGACAGTGCTGGACTGTCCCTCTGGATTCTTCTTTCTGGACAAAAGGTCATGCATCATGTCTAACACTCCCTCTGACCACCCTGGCGTACTAAGACGCTCTTATATGACTCAAATTCCTGAGTTAAAGAATACAAACACACTTCCTCTTCCAGCAAAGTGACTCAACAGAAAAGCAGCTTTTCACAGAGGACAGGAATTCTACCAGAGAGTATACAGGTCAATCTTAAACAGTTACAATGGCCCTTATCTATGAAATGAATAAAGTCATATATAGCTAATGACAGTATTATCAGTCATTTTGAAGCCTGAATTTGATCAGTTTATAGTCCATACTTATAGGCAACACTGAATTTTACAGTGTCACTTAGGCAATTCTATTAGAGAGGAAGGCTAAAAATAGGTCGGATATTAGCTTCTGGGGTTATAGCTACATTAACTCTAGTGTTAAAGAAGCAAACCTCAGACACCAAACATGTTAGACTGGCCAAAAACCAGATCACTGTTATTGATTCTGTTATTTAAAACACACTGTAACCCTCATCCTCATTGGTTTGATTTTGTATCCCTGTTTTGTACATATAACCATTGGGAATCCCCCAACACACACAATAAAGATATACACTGATGATAAAGTTTTCGCTCTGGCTTCCGCTTGCATTTGCCAGATTGTGGGGAAAACCGCCTTTGAGTATCTGCCAAAGTACTTGTAGCTTCCCAAAATATTTAACAATGGCCAAAGAGCCCTTTTTTATTTCAGTATTAATTACTTACCCTCCTGTTATAGGTTTACACTTGTTTAGTTCTATATTAATTATACTCACTCTGCATGAGAAGCTTGGACATTAGGTGCTGGTTTTGGCCGGCAGCTTCCACGTCTTTCGCTGCCTGAGCGCTGGTGTTCTCCAGACTGTCTGTAAGAGTGAGAAACAAACAACACACATGAAAACTACTTGCACATAAACGGCTTTTTAACCGGTCTCCTGTCTGTATTAACTACACAGCAGCCACTAAGGTGATCTAAAGCATTAAATGAACCTAATTGCATGATGTTTTGTGTTTGTTGTGATAAACATTTTAATATAAATCAGTGTTTTTCACTCTCAGGCCTGGTGTAGATTACCACAAATGACCCAACCGTTAATTTACAGCCCTAATGCCATCCGTCTAGAAGCCTGAATGTTGCTGTAAGTGGAGAGAGGGAGAAACTGTCCATTCTATTGTTATTTTAAGGTCTCATGGTGGTACCATATATACCTTTGAGCTCAGCATTGAGTTCCTGCAGTCTCTTAACCTCAACCATCAGCTTGTTCCTCAGCGTCTGCTCCAGAGCCTCTCTCTTCACGCAGCCCTGCATCAGCGTCTCGTAGGCTTCAGATATCCGCTGGATCTCCTGCTCCAACTGTCATACAGAGAGAGAGAGAGAGGATCAGGGATGGAGGGTAAATAGTGTATCAAACACTGTGATTGAATTCCTCCCCCACACCTGCATGGGGTTTGGAGAGAAAGGTGTGGGAACAGACACATAAAAATGATGAGACGCTGTGATTCAAATGGGGCGAGTTCACACAGGGCAGTGTCCCAATCCTCTGTAATTATCATTCCTTCAGAGTGAGAGAGAGTTGAGCTACACTGACGTAACCCTCTCAGAAGTTAAACACATGGCTGTGGAATAGTTTGTCTGTCAGTCCAGCTGGAGTGGTTCTAGTGACCTCATCACTTTGAACACTCAATTTAGTTCTGAAAGTGTGCTGCATAGATTAACATATTATGATTATTAGTAGTATTAGTATTATTATTGTTGAACATGCATGTAAAAAAGACTCTTGAATCTTAATAGTAAGATGTTATTTGGATGGTTTTAAAATAGATTAACATAAATAATAAAAATATCATTTTTACAGCAATCAGCTAAAACGATTAGCTGGCCTGCATAGTTTGTCTCCGGATGAAAGGTGATGTGAAATGATTTGAGAGAAGTCTGTGGCGGTCTTTAGTGTCTATTTAAGCTTACCTGGGAACAAACCTACTTTCATGTCTAACATTAAGTATTTGACATTATTCCCTGGAATAATTATTCCCGTTTTCACCCCCCCCATTATTCCCTTGTTTTCATTTTGAAACAGCAATAAATACGCCCTAACCCTGAAAATATTCAGGACTCCACAAGAGCTTTCTAGAATTCCAGTACAGTCTTAAATGACAAATACTATATTACATGTGAATATTTTTGCTTATCTTACCTGCTTAATATCTGCTTAAGCTAACCTCACCGAGGAATAAACTTTGTATCTCCTGTTATTTAAAGAAAATGCAGCAATAAATGAGCTCTAAACCTAAAGGAATCCACAAGATCCGCTAGAATTCTGGTACAGTTTTAAAATACGAATATTATACTGTAAAATTTCTGATTGGAAATCTATTACATTGCAAACGACTGCACGCATTTTTATTTTTTATAAAGAGTGCACTTAGCAGCACAGATTGCTGCACCCTCTCCTTCGTTTTCTTGCTGAGTAACAGAGGAAAGCTTTTAATCAGTGTCACAGTGTAATTCTGCATTAGTGGTCTGATGAAGTTACGCAAGGAAACATCTTTACCTTCTGAATCCTGGTGGCCTTCTCCACATGACCCTCCAGCTCCTGCCTCAGCCTCTCGTTCTCCTTCATCAGGAGCTCCATCTGGTTGCAGTCCACCTTTAATGCCTCCCTGCCTGCAGGAGGCGCGCTCAAGAACACATGGTGTGCCTCAGGCGACGGCACAGGTGGAACGAACCTAAAAGGAAAGATGAATTATTAATGGACCCGTCAAAACATGCTCCAAGGAATTCACTCATTCATTCCAACAAGCCCATTAATTAGTCACCATGAGGCATGACGTCAAAGCATGAGTGAAATGATGACTGAACAGTCTAACTATTTCAAACACGAAAGTTTACGGGATACGTAGGGCTGGGCAATATGATATATATTATTGTCAATGTGATAAATTGCATCACAATATGAAACACTGATTCTCTCTGGGCATACTGTGGATATCAGTACTCGAGGAACCCAGAGGATCTCAATGTTCGACAAAAAAAAGCATAATAATCAGTTTAATTTGATTAACTTAAAACTCTTTGTACTCCGTTTTTGATAACTGTCCAGTAAGGAAACCACTGGATCATTTTATCATGAAATGTCACATATAGTGTCATTCTATTATATTTTGTCCATATCTTCCACCCTCCAATGAAAAAGCATATTTAAACAATTACAATACCAATAATGGAATGTTATGTGTAAACAATGATAAATATGAGATAACTGTCAGTGAAAGAAACGACTGTTTGAGACGAGTTAATGGTGATGTGGCATACATAACGTCAAGGCAAAACCTTGTCTGTCCATTTTACTTGTTTTTGTCATTTGAGATTGTTAGCTGCTACACTGTATCTGAAGTTCACAACTAACAGACCAATAATAACATTTTCAAATTAATTAATAATAATAAATAATAAAATGGAGCTAAGAATGTTTTTGACTCTTTTACCAATTACCTGTCAGACAAATAATTTTTGAGATACAGGCTTTTGACAGCTCTTACACAATTAAGAGAGATCAATAGAGCAAAAACACAAACGACATTTTCAGAACACATCACCTAATTTGTCTAAACATGGCTAAAACTGCATATAAATGTTATTTACTTTTATACATGAAAGCATAATTAATTTAGCTTTGTTATGTTAAAGTTGTTTAACTTTTAATTGACTTTTTAAAATTATTATTCCTGCAGTTGTTCGGCATTGCTCCGAAAAGTGTAGTTCCAGTGCAAAAACTAATGAAGAGCTAGGGAGGACAAACAGGAGAAGAAAAAATGTGAAGTTTTATTATTTGATTATCCACATATCCTGTACCTGTTGTGCTGGCTGTGAAAAGGTGGTGGAGGTGCGGCGTAGAAAGGCTCGTACTCCTGAGTGGGGCTCAGCATTGTTGTCTGGGACTGAAGGGAATAAGGGTACTCAAGCCAAGGGCCATGTTTATCGTTGGCCCCCTGTACCAAGTGCTGGTGCTGGTTGGTGTGGTAGCCGGATATCTGGGGGAAGCTCCCGGAGGAGCTGATGGAGGCTGGGAGGGCGCCTGACGCTTTACGTTGGAGCGACAGCTGCATTAACCGTTCGCTGAGTGATCTGGCATGGCCACACTTCCCGTCCCACCTCTCGTCCTCGTAGATCTGCATGGCACCCGGGTCGTAGTCCTTGCTAGGCTGTCCATTGTGGTACCACTGGGATGCCAAATACTGCGAGTGCGCCTTGGCTTGCTCATAAGTGGGAAGCTGCTCATGGCAGTGGGGAAAGAGCTGGTAGCTTTCTGAGTGCAGAAAATCACCCTGGTGCTCCTGGCCCTGGGGCTCCTGTCTTGCAGAAAGCTTCGGAGACTGAGGTTCTTCCTGAGAGAGGCTTTCAGAAGAAGACTGAGAAGATCCAGCACCTCCACTGCCACCTCCTCCTCGCCGCAAGGCCTGCTGCTGGATAGCCAAGAGGGTTCGAGTGTCCGTGGGGTTTCCATAACGAAGCTGCTCCTGGATAAGTCGGTGTAGGACTGTGCCTGAAGCCTCTTCCATTCTCATTGTATTATATGAAGGTATGCACAAGGTGGAGAAGACCTGCATGGAGATCAACAGACAACAGTCAAACACTATAATCTCACTACACACATAAAATGAATAGTTTTAAGTGAAAGACAATGCAAGACGATTGATGTAAACATACTTATCCAGCTCTACAGAATGTGAACAGATAACAGAAAGCTTCTATGCAACTAGAAGAGGTCTTCATACTCAATCAATAATAAGCTTGTGTCGACAAATGGGTCACTTTTTGGTAGAAACTAAATCGATAAATCAATTAGAGAAAGATAACAACAAAATAACATTTTAAGGTTAACACCTTCAATTCTACAGTTGGTCCTTTTTAGCCAGAATGGTCAATTAAATTAAAATCAAAAACCCCTAATAAAAGGATTCCCTCCTAATCTATTTCTCTTCTACAGACTCCTGGTATTACAAATATTACAAACTCTCATTTATTGTACTTGGAGCCAGAATATCTGATTTAATTCTGTTCTAAACATTAGAAATACACACACATCACTTTATCAGTCTATCAGACGTGAACTCGTGATTAAAGTTATTTTGTTTTGAAAAAGCCTTAACCCACCTGACTTATTCTTTCTCGTCAGCTAGAAACTGATGCTCTACGTACAGGTCCTGCTTGCAAATGTATGTTTATTTCATTTTCTCCTCTCTGTAGCTTCTGTCCTCCTCCAGAGTTCCAGCTCGACTGAGCACGGCACGGGTGAATCATTTCCTTTTGAACTGCTTCATTTTAGTGAATCGGTTGAAATGCATCACATGTCCAAACGAACTGAGCTTTTTTTTTCGTACTCACTTTTCTAGCATTTATGAAATGTTAACTAATATTTAATTGTCTGGAAATTGTTAACACAAGTCAAATAACAACATAATTGTATGTGGACCTGAGGGAAAAAAACAGCACTTGATTATTGAACAGGCTTAATCGTTGATTCTTGGAATCGTAAACTGAATCGAAACCCTACATCCTCGCACGCGGCTAAGTCTGGAATGTCTGGAATGGAATTCACGCGCCCCCGAGATCAAAGGGGGAGGGGAGGGGGCGGGGTTACCACAGTTCAACACCATTTCCCTTTTTTCACTAATTATTTTACTTACCTTGCATAAATTAGTCTAATTTTACTTACAGCAAAAGTTTATCTCCTTTAAAATAGAAACAATCAATCTATTGTTCTTTTAAGAGTTGTTTTGTTTAATTGATTATTTTCTTACTATTTTCCTGTCATACTGTTTACTATAGGTAAATAATAGCCTACATATGTGCAGTATGTATGTATGTCTGTCAGTCTAGTTACCTGTGTATCATGGTGTAGTTTCCTTTGCACAGCCAAAATAGCTCATACTCACTGAGGCTTGGACTCCACAAGGTGTGTTGTAGTATCTACATCAAGATTTCAGTAGTTTGCGAGGTGGGTCTCCAATGAGACACAATAGTTTGTCCAGCACTCAGATTGAGATCTGTGGAACTTTGGATGAGACAACAGCTGTTTGTGTGGTTTCTCAAACCGTTCCTGAACAGTGACTGCAGGGTGTTTTCTTGCATAATCTTACTGGAATTATGGAACACTGATGCAATGAAGGAGTGAACTTGGTCTGCAGGAATGTTTAGGTAAGTGATTGTCAAATCAAGCTCCACATGAATGCAAGACCCAAGGTTCCCCAGCAGAACACTCTCTCACCCGTCGTCCCTTACTGCTTCCAAAACAAAAACGTCAAAATCAATCTGTTTACCCATTATTCACTTCATCTGACAGATTTTTAGTGACAGATTTTACACAGACACACTTACACAAAGTACCAAGGTAAAAACCAGAAAGCAATATTGATGCAGCATCTTATTTTATACATATATATATATATATATATATATATATATATATATATACACACACATATATATATATATATATATATATATATATATAAAGGCCAAATGATTCATATCAGATTTCAGATATTAGTGACTTTATATATTCGAACATTAGACCACCAGCTATCTGTATGTCAAAATATATTGACGAAGTACACCATTCCATCCTTTATTTTATATCCGACACAGACACTAAAGTGGCAAAACATCGTAGAACCTAAGAGACGGCAACACTTTCACTTCCTCCTGATACTTGTCTATCTGAGGATTGACGCTGTTCTGTGACTTTGGAGAAAATGTGTTAACTGCACCGTAACAGCAGCGGCCTATTCTTTTACAGTGACCCCCCCACCCTTCACAACCAGACACCTCAGTTTACTCTCGCTCTGTAAGAGGAGACGGTAAAGTGAAGCCTGTCTGTCCTCCTGTCTGTCCTCCTGTCTGTCTGTATAACTTCTCCTTTCTTCTGGACACGCTCTGTCTTCCTGCAGGCCTCTGGTCAAATGCTTCCACTATGGTTGGCCTTTGTAAAGATTCAGGCCTCACTCTCAGGGTATGAACACACTGGACACCTCATGTAATAATAATAATAATAATAATAATAATAATAATAATAATAATAATAATAATAATAATAATAATAATAATAAT